>JAJIBD010011141.1:0-54801 GCA_021461705.1 Cryptotis parvus
TCCAGGGTGTTCTCAGGAGACAGGGACAGGCCCCCTCTTCCTCCTCCAACTATGCTGGGAGAAGAGTCCCCGACTCTGGGGCAGGCTGGGGCGTTCTGGCCCAGACGGGGCTTTGATGTGTGAAAGCCAAGGGTGGGGCGTGGGCCTGTAAACAGGCTGGGGGGTAACAGGGAGCCCCGGGCACCCTCAGTCTGACCTACTTGGGACCTTAATTGCCCCCTTCCTCTCCTGGGAGACTACATATAGGGACGGGCTGGCCCTTGGCCCTCAGGCTGGCGCCCCCAGACCAACGGTGAGTGTCTCCGACTGGGATTCACCCTGGGTTGCATGAGGGGTGCTCAGTGACAGGTCCCCCAAGCCGGCCTGTCACTGGTCTGGGGATCAAGGGTGTCTGCAGCAGGGACTGGTGAGGTGAGGCCAGTTGGAGGTGGGTGGGGGGTCGGGTCTCTTGGATAGAGACAGCTGGAGCAGGCCAGGGGGCCTGAGGACCCAACGAGGAGCACGTCCTCCTGGGATCCCTGGAGCTGGGCCCCAGAAGCCCCCAACACTCCTGTGTGGCCTTGGCTCAGGAGGAGGAGAGGCTGCAGGGAGGGAATCCCTGGCTGTGGCCGTGGGTGGGTGTGACGGACTCTTAGGATCCCTGTGGAGCCGTGAGTGAGTCACCAGCGCTGGCTGGGAGGAAAAACACGCAAACACGCAAACACGCTCCCTCCGGCTGCCTGAGGGTTCCCCAGGCTGGAGGCAGCTCCCGGGGGCCACAGTGGAAAGGTGCAATTCCAGGAGGCGTCCCCTGACGGAACAGACCCTGTGCTGCACACCCCAGGTCAGCGGGGCGGCAGAGTGGGCCCACACATACTACCTTCCCTCGAAGTTCTGCACTTAGGTTGTGTTTTTTTTTTTTGTAAAACCTGGAGATGCTCAGGGGTTACTCCTGGCGGTGCTCAGGGCACCGTATGGGATGCTGGGGATTGGACCTGAGTCAGCCGCAGGCAAGGCAAACTCCCTACTAGCTCTGCTATGGCTCCAGCTCTGAGGTTCTGCAATTGGGCCCCCTGCGGGGGGGGGTGCCTGTGAGGTGGAGTGAACCCCACTCTACAGATCCGGCTTAGCCTGAGGGAGGGGACCCCTGAAGAAGGCAGCTTCCTCAGGCGTGGGGAACTGGGATGGTGGTGAGGCTGCGGGGTCCCTCTCTGCACTGAGAGAGAGAGAGAGAGAGAGAGAGAGAGAGAGAGAGAGAGAGAGAGAGAATCCTTCCTCCCTCGGGGCCTGCAAGTCTCACCCCTGACCCTGGTCCCCAAAGGAGCCTTGGACTGTGTCTGGGGGTGTGGCTGTATGTGGCGGGGGTGAGAAATACCCTGAGAGTGTGGGGCTGGGGGCCATGAGACCCCCTCAGGGACAAGAACAGCTGGAGGAGCAGGCGTGGCTCATTCTCAGAAGGATCCTCTGAGCACGGTCCGGGAGGCGGTAGGAAGGACGAGAGTGTGGGTGCAGCCGACAGGGGAGACCCGAGGGGCTATGCCGGGCTCTGAGGGCTCCAATTCTCTGCAGGGAGGATGACCCGGCCCCTGGAGAAGGCGGTGGCCGCCGTCGTGTGCACCTTCCAGGAGTACGCCGGGCGCTCTGGGGACAAGCACAAGCTGTGCCAGGCGGAGCTCAAGGAGCTGCTGCAGAAGGAGCTGCCCACCTTCAGCCCGGTGAGTGGCCGCACCTCAAGGCACCCACCCCTCGGGCACCCCCACCCCACGGGACACCCATCCCCAAGGGGCACCCACCCCACGGGGCACCCACCCCTCACCGGACACCCACCCCCTTTGGACACTCACACTCCACGGGACACCCACACCCCCACGGGATACCCACACCCCACGGGGCACCCACACCCCACGAGACACCCATCCCCCAAGGGGCATTCACCCTCATGGGACACCCCACCCCACGGGACACCCACCCCTCACGGGACACCCATCCCCAAGGGGCACCCACCCCACGGGCACCCACCCCCCCATGGAGCACCCACCCCCCCCACGGGACACCCACACCCCCACGGGACACCCACGCCCCATGGGGAACCCACCCCATGGGGACACCCACACCCCCATGGGGCACCCACACCCCCATGGAGCACCTGCCCCCATGGGGCACCCCATCCCACGGGGCACCCACATCCCACAGGGCACCCACACCCCCACAGGCCACTCGCAGCCTCCACAGGGCACCCACAATCCGACAGAACACCCACATCCCTCACGGGGCACCCATCCCCTCCATGGGCACCCGTATCTCCTCACAGGGCACCCACACCCCTCACAGGGCACCAGTCCAACATGGTGAGAGGTTGCTGCGAAAGGGGTTCACTGTCTGCTGTTCTATTGGAGGCTGGGAGACATGGGCCCCACAGCACACGCACAGCACAGTACATACAACACAGAGCACACACAGCACACAACACAGAACATACCGCATACACCATACACAGTACACAGCACACATACAGCACACACATACACATAAACACACAAAGCACATATATAGCACATATATGCACACACAAGTACGCACATGCATACACACATTCACACACCACGCACACACACACAGAACCCTCCTGAGACCTCCAGGAGCCCTGGGTGCAGGGCAGGGGCCATCTTTGGTGGGGTAAGCGGGGGTGGGGGCTGTCTGGAGACATGTGGAGCTGACCCCAACCGTGTGGCCGTCCCTGGCCCTGCAGACAGAGCTTCCGTGAGTGCGACTACAGTAAGTTCCTGAGCGCCCTGGACACCAACAAGGACTGCGAGGTGGACTTCATGGAGTACATGCGGGCCATCGCCTGCCTCTGCGTCTACTGCCACGAGTACTTCAAGGGGCTGCCCCGACCCCCCCTGTGCCCAGTAGCCTCTGCCAGGCCTGGAGGGCTCAGGAAGCCCCGCCTCCACCCCCCACCCCTCCTGTCAGACTGACACTGCAACTGGTGGGCCAGTGAGGCCCTGAGACCAGGACGGGACGCCCCGACCAATAAAGGCCTCGTGACATCGACTCTCTGCTTCTTCTGACCACCCAGGGCTGGGGCAGAGCCCGGCCAGGGCCGCCTCGGGCCTGCGCATGGAAACCGGGCAGCCTGGGGAGTGGGGGTGGGGCGTCACCAGCGCTTCTTGGTTCTGTGTTTGGGCCACTCCCAGCAGGACTCAGGGCCCACTCCTGGCTCTGCTCGGGATCATTCCTGGAGGGCCTCCGTGGGCTGGGGTAGAACCCGAGTACTTCGCCCCTGCATCTTCTCTGCCCAGGCAGTTCCTTTCAGGAGGTGGGTGGGGAGGGGTGGGGT
Source organism: Cryptotis parvus (assembly GCA_021461705.1). Classification (NCBI taxonomy): domain Eukaryota; kingdom Metazoa; phylum Chordata; class Mammalia; order Eulipotyphla; family Soricidae; genus Cryptotis; species Cryptotis parvus. Next base: position 3,320 of record JAJIBD010011141.1, read on the forward strand.
GCCTGGGAGGGGGACAGCAGCACTGACCAGATTCAGGAGTCTGGGAGGGGAGCGGGGCTGGGAGGGGCCTGGCTGATCTCTGAAGCTGCTGTTACCTTAACCCCTTTAGACTTTCGACCTTCCTGCAACCCCCGGCCCGCGCCCACCGTCACTGAGGGGCCCTCTGCCCCCCCACTGTTGTCGTCTCAGCTCTGACCCCTGGCCAGCCCCGACACTAAGTTCCCCCTCCGGAGACTCCTCAGGCCCCTCAGTGCCTTTGGCCCTCCTACGCCCCCACTTCACAGATCCCTCACCCAGCACTTTTGCTCCCTGATGTGGGGTGCCCCCCCAGGCGTAGCTGCCCACTGCCCACACTCCCAGCCTGCCCTGTGCCTCCACCCCCGGGTCCCGTGTTCCTGCTCTCAGTGAGTTCTGGGGTGCCACAGTTTACACGTCCTAGCCCTCATCCACTACTCCCGCACCCACTTCCTCCATCCCTCCCTGCTCCCCTGCCACCCCTTCCTCCACTTTCCCGAGACCCTGTGCCCTGGGGTGCCCACCCCTCTGAGCCGCTGCGGTGCCCCCTCTCCCAGCCCTCTCATGCCCGCCCGCCCAGGAGAGCTGCTTTGCAGGACGGGCCCAGCAGAGGAGGCTGATCTCCCAACCCCTGCCATGGGCGGGCCTGGCAGGGGTATAAATAGTCAGACCGAGAGGCTTTCCTCACTGTTCCTCCCTCTGTCCTTGTAGCTTCCTCTCTCGGTCTGGTGAGTTGTGGTCGCTCACTGGCACGCTAGTGGTGGCTGGGGCTGGGGCCGGGCTGGGGGAGGTCAGGGGTGGGGTGGATGCGCTGATGGGCTGCAGATGGGACATGGAGGCTGTGGGAGGGTTGCGCTGCATGGAGCCCGCATGTGCATGCCTGTGTGTGCGTGTGCATGTGTGTGCTCGTGTGTGCAGAGAGACACATGCAGGGCTGGATCTGAGCTGCACGGGCTGCCATCAGCTGCGCTGTGGCTGTGCAGGAGTGTTGCTCAGTGGTTGGTATTTACTGGGTGGCACCTGTCGGGCTGTGCATGGGCGTAGGAAGGCAGAAGGCGGCCGCTGGCTGGTGTCTGGTTTCCCTGGGAGCCTCTGCCCTACCTCTGGCCCTGCATCCTGCCTCGCACCGCATCCTGCACCGGCCCCGCCCTGCATCTCTGCTGCTTCACAGCTGCTGCTCCACCCAGGCTGGGCCTGAGGCCACTGGATTTTTTCCGTTGCTGACCGCTGGGCATGGATCCAATTGCCTCGCCCAGTGGCTGGTGTGGAGAGGGAGAAGAATAGGCTGGGGAGGGTTGAATGAACGGGCTGGAGGGACGGAAAAGCACCAGCGGAGGCCCTGGGTTTGGGTCTGGAGTGCAGAGGCCCAGGCACTGCAAGTGACCCTCCCCCACTGTGCATGCCCCCTCCCCAGGGGCCACCCCCCCACTTTCCAACCCCCTGCTCTGCTGGGCACAATCTCATGAGTGCTCCCAGCTCCGAAGCCCTGAGGGCAGGGACCGGGCAATGAGGTCGTCCCTGTTCTGTGCCCGCAGAACCTAGCTGTGCCATGGCGAGCCCCCTGGAGAAGGCGCTGGACACGATGGTGTCCACTTTCCACAAGTACTCGGGCAAGGAGGGAGACAAGTTCAAGCTGAACAAGTCAGAGCTTAAGGAGCTGCTGAGTCGGGAGCTGCCCAGCTTTCTGGGGGGTGAGTGGCCGCCGCCATGTGGTGTCCCACAGGCCTGGGGCTCCCATCTCTCCTCGAGAGGTTTGGCTGCTGAGGTCTGGCACAGCCGTTATGCCACAGACCCCATTGCTGAGAGACCCCGCAAATACAGTTTCCCCCCAATCCAACTACAGCTACTTCCTGGGACCCAAGTGGGCTCTTAAACCACCTTGCGGGGGGGTATGGTTCCTTGTTCTAGCAGTGACATCAAGGGGTCTGGGGGCGCTCGCTTCGGGCTGGGGTTCCCGCCTGGGCTCTGGGGTCTGGCCCTGCCCGAGCTCAGTCGGCCTCTGCAACTGCACCACTTCCCGTCCCCGCACCGTACCACTTCCGCTCCTCCCTCTCCCGTTGCAGAAAAGGACGGATGAAGCCGCCTTCCAGAAGCTGATGAGCAACCTGGACAGCAACCGGGACAACCAAGTGGACTTCCAGGAGTACTGCGTCTTCCTGTCCTGCATCGCCATGATGTGCAACGAGAGTTCTTCGAGGGCTGCCCGGACAAGGAGCCCGGAAGAAGTGAAGACCTGGGGGGTGCCAGCGGGCTGGGTGCAGCCGGGAGGCAGCTGGGCTCCTCCACCCAACATGTACCGAGCTGAGCAAGTTCAATAAAGATTCTCAGTAGCACTGCGGCCGTGTCTGATGGACTCTGGGGGTGTGGGGTGGGGGCTGCTGGGGTGCCCTGGGCCCTGGACTGGGATTTAGAGGGAAGCGAGGGGTCAGAGATAGTATGGGGAAGGCACTTGCCCTGCACAAAATGTTTGATCCCCCATATTTGATCCCCACACATGGTCCTCCAAGTACTGCCTGAAGATCCGCCAAACACCACCAGGTGTAGCCCCCAAACGACAACCAGGGCTGGAGAGACAGTAGAGGGAAGGTGCTTGCCTTACACGCAGCCAACCTAGGTTCTAGCTCCGGCACCCCATAGAGTCCCCAGGTCCAGCCGGGAGTGATCCCAGAGCACAGAGCCAGGAGTAAAGGTGGTCCCAAACAATGGCAAATCAGAACGAAGCAACAGAGCGGGGCAGCCTGTGGAGGAGGATGGACGGGTGCTAAGGGGTGGTCTGGGGGTAGTGGACGCTGGACGTGGACTGACTAGGAGAGGGATAACCAGAGGCTTGAGAACCCAGTTCCCCCTCCCCCCTTTCCACTGGGCCTCCGGGGGACCCCACACTGAGGCTGGCAGGGACTGAAGGTCACATCTGCTCCTGGTTGGGGTCTGGAATGGATTTGGGGAGCCCTGCGGGGGGGGTGGAAAGGGCTGACTCACGGGCGGGAGGAGGTTACCGGGTGGGGTTTGGGGGGTCTGGAATCTGCTGCCTCCTGCAGTCCAACACCCCCAGGGACCCGTGAAACCGCCCCCTTGCAGCCATAGCCTGGCCAGTGTGGGAAAGTGGCTCCCTTTGACCTCTGCCCCGTAGTCGGCTCAGAGCAAGGGACTCACTCCTCAGAGAGGCACTATTCTTGGGGGAGGCTGACGGAGGCAGCTGGAGTTTGGAGCCTGATTTCAGACTTGGGATCTGAGCATGAACATCATTAGCGGGTCCCTGGCCCCAAATGTCCTCAGGTCCCTGTGGATTAAGGCTGAAGCTTCAGCATGCAGAGGGTGGGGCTGGGGGTAGCTGCCAGGCTGGGTCTGGGGCGTGAGGAGAGTTCTCAGAAGGTTTGAGGCTTGCACGGAGGCCGCCCACCTTTCAGGTGAGTCCCCGCCCCCTCCCTTTATTTTTATCTATCTGTCTGTCTGTCTGTCTGTCTTTCTATCTGTCTGTCTGTCTATCATCTGTCTGTCTATCATCTGTCTGTCTATCTATCTATCTATCTATCTATCTATCTATCTATCTATCTATCTATCTATCTATCTATCTATCTATCTATCTATCTATCTATCTATCTATCTATCTATCTATCTATCTATCTATCTATCTATCTATCTATCTATCTACCTGTCTGTCTGTCTGTCTGTCTGTCTGTCTGTCTGTCTGTCTGTCTGTCTGTCTGTCTGTCTATTGCTTTTTGGGTCACACCTGGCGACACTCAGGGGTTACTCCTGGCTCTGCACTCAGGAATTACTCCTGGCGGTGCTCAGGGGACCATATGGGATGCTGGGGATTGAACCCGGGCCGGCACAGGCAAGGCAAATGCCCTCCCCGCTGGGCTATCGCCCGGCCCCCCACTCCTTTATGAGGGGAACCATACCCAGGGCTTGCTCCTGACTCTGTGCTCTGGGATTACTCCTGGCAGGGAATTAGGGGACCCTTATGGGGTCCCGGGGTTTGGGTGCGTGCCAGGCAAGCATCCTACCCTCTATACCATCTCTCCAGCCGCAGGGTTTTCTCCTCCTCCTGCTCCTCCTCCTCCTCCTCCTCCTCCTCCTCATCTCATGGTGTTTATTTCCCCTCTCTAGTGTCAGAGGACAGTGAAGGTGACTCAGAGCCTCCCCCAGAGGAGACTACAGGGACTTAGGTGGAATTTTGGCCCCACAAACGGTGCCTCCAGGGTCTCTGGCCCCTGGTGGTATAGCGACGCTGATGGAGAGGGGCAATGGCCACTGCGCAGACACTTGGCTTCCGCTGTGAAGCACAAGGTGCCTGTCCCCCCATTCCCTGGGAGCCCCTCCCTGGGTGCCTGCGTCACTGTCCCTCTCACTGCAGCGGAAACTTGGAAACTCCAGTTGCCTTGCGACTGCCTCCCTGTGACTCTCTGGCTTCCCGCTGGGGTACGCGTGAGCGAGGCAGTGACCTCTGCCTCAGCTGGCAGAGGTGTGCAGGCCCTAAGTGGGGTTTTCGGTCTTTTGGGAGGTCGAGGAGTACACCTGGCTGAGCTCAGGGCTGACTCCTGGCTTGTGCTCAGGGATCACTCCTTCTGTGCTCAGGGATCACTCCTGGGTCTGTGCTCACAGTTCACTCCTGGCTCACTCCTGGCAGGGCTTATGGGGTGCCTGGTGGGCGAGTAAAGGCGAGCATCTTAGTCCCTATTCTCTCCCTCTGGCCCAGAAGGCCCTAACTCTGCCCCCTCCCCCAACTGGGACTTGCCCAGTGATGCCTCATGGCCGTTGTCCGGGATGCAGGTGACTCTCCCTGACCTCATCACTGCCCCTGAGACTGCACCCCCTAGCCAGCCTTGGCCCCTCACCATCCCTACACTGTGCTCTTTCATTCCTAAGTCTTCTTCTCAGTTCCCTCTGGGAAGAGAGAGGATGAGAACAGGGCCGAGCTTGTCTGAGAGCCCCTGTCTGCTCCCTGCCCCCTCCCACCATCCCTCTGTTTCTGAAGAGGACACAGTCCCTTACAGGACCCCAGTGAGCCCACCCAAAGCCAAACCAATCCAGCTGAAGCTCCATATCTGCCAGTGACCTTGGCCATGCCCTTGACTGGAAACAACTTTTCAGGGACCCCAACTGGGGGCACAGAAACACCCTGCATTTGGCCCGCACTTTGCTGTCATTTCTCCCCCCCCATATTTGGGCCCTGGGTACAGGGAGCAAAGCTGTGTGGAGTAGAGGGGGCCATCCCCTGGGCCCCATCTCTCATGCAGCACCAAGGAGGGAGACTGGCGCCGTCTCCCCAGCTGTCCCAGAGGCTCTGACCTGGGCCTCCTGGGTCTCCCAGGCCCCTCCCTCATTGGTCCTTTCTCCCTGAAGGTTTCCCGGGACCTGAGCAAGGAATAAAGGCTGGGCAGGGAGGGAGCCGGCTTCTGGGCTGGCTTCTGCTTGGTGAGTCCCTTGCTGGTGGGGTGGGTGTGGGGAATGGCCCTGCTGCCCCCCACTAAGGAAGAGGCCCCACGAGCTGGCAGGGCTCTGGGAGAAGACAGAGCATTGGGATTGTGGTGAAAATTTCCTGACCGTGGGGACTGGCACCTGCCCAGACTCCCAGTGGCAGCTCAGGGCCCTCTTGGCCCGGCCATGCCGTGGTTCCGGCTATGGTTCTGCGGTGATTCTGCTGCCGTCCTGGGTGGGGAGTGTGGAGGTTCCTGGATCAGGAGGAGGTGGAGGTATGGGTTCAGGATCAGGGAGTGGGGCTGGGCTGACAGGGCCCTGGCCTTGCTCAGAGTCTGCGAGGAGCCCAGAGCCCCCAAGTTCCTGGCAGAGTGAGGCCTCCCTCTACCCAAGGGGAAGTGGTTCAGGTCTGAGTCACCGAGGAGCTCGGGCCTCTCCCTGTGGGTGAGGCTGTGCCAAAGGGTGTGGGGTTCCCTTAGGCCAAACCCCTAGCTGGTCCAGAAAGAGCCTGGAGTGCCCCACACCTGCCGGGCATGGTACCTGTTGACTTACCTCCCAGTGCCGCCTGGCCCCAACCCCTGGACTATTTGCCTTGTCCCCACTTCTCCAAGGCACACCCCAAGATCAGGCTGGGGAAAAGGAGCATGGTCAGGGAGGGGCAGGTCTGGAGGGTCGAGTGGGGCTTCGGCCAGGCAGGAGCCCTAACCTCTGGGGAGGCCACCGTGTGCCCCCTCTGCCCCGGACCCTCTCTGTGACATGAAACGAGGCTGGCATTTGGGGGCTGTTCCTTTGGCCCAGCTGTTCCGTCTGCCTTGGTTTCCTCACAACTGGCCCGGACACATTAGGGCCCACGGACGGCTACATTTTAGTTTTTATTTATAATTTTATTTTTGGCATATTTTTTGGGCCACACCCAGTGTGCTCAGGGCTACTGTGCACTCTGCACCCAGTGAACACTCCAGACAGGGCTCAGGGGACTATATGGGGTGCTTCGAACCCATATCAGCTTCAGGCAAGGCAAGAGCCCTAAAACCCCTGTGTATCTCTTTAGCCTCAAGGTATCTATATTTTAACATAACTTTTTTTTTTTTTTTTTTTTTGGGGAGTCTCACTTCCTCAGGAGTTTCTCCTGGCTCTGCACTCAGGAATTACTTCTGGCAGTGCTCTGGGGATCATTTGGGATGCGGGGGATCAAACCTGGGTGGGCCGAGTGCAAGGCAAATGCCCTAGCTTCTGTACTATCATTCCGGCCCTTATTTTAGAACAATTCTTGGGCTTCTCAATCAATGAGCAGGGGCCCGCTCTACGATTTTCATTACCCCCGACAGTCAATGCCCAGACTTGGCTCACCCTGAGGCTCATCCCTGTGGTGTTGGGGGGACACACAGGTCAGTAGTGAGGTCCCTGTGCCCCTGATGCGGAGCTGTCTCCCCAGGGACCGGGGGATGCATTTGGACTCATGGTGACTGAGTCTCTGACCACTGAGGGGGCTTTGAGGGGGACTCTGATGAGGACGGAGGCCTGGCTCCCCAAGCCTGCCATCTGCCCCCAGTGCGGCCTGCAGGCATGGAAACCCCCTCTGGAGAAGGCGCTGACCACCCTCGTCACCACCTTCCACAAGTACTCAGGTAGGGAGGGCAGCAAACTCACCCTGAGCCGCAGAGAACTGAAGGAGCTGATCAAGAACGAGCTGTGTCTTGCCGAGTGTACGGGCTGCCTGCACATGGGGTGCGGGAAGGACGCGGGGCTGGATCATGGGGTGGGGATTGGGGCACCCACAGGTGCCAGGTGCGAGCACACAGCTGCCCACGCTCCTCTGACCTCACCGGGGTCAGGATGCCAAGGGGAAGGGCAGGGAAGGAAAAGGGGACAGCGGGCAATAGCTCCCAGGCTTCTGCTGGGCAGATGGGGGCAGATTTTATGGGAGGAAAGGGGAAGCCTGTGTGTGTTGTCCTGGTCAGAGGGTGCTCACGCGGGCAGCCAACAGTGGGGAAGATGGGGGGTACCAGGGAGGTGCAGGTCACTGTAGGGGCTGCAGAAGGGCAGGTTCCTGCCCCCTCTCTTCCTGGAACCTGGGGGCGTGTTGAAGCAGGAACCAGCAGGACATTCCTGTCCTGGGAGACTGGGAGGATCCGGAACGGATACTCAGCAGATGAGGGGCAGAGAGGGCCAGGGAGGCCCAGGAAACGGTCTTGGTTATTTTACCTTTTACCTTTACAAACAATCCAGACCTGAGAGGCAGGACTGAGGGAAGGGCATTAGCCCTGCACATGGCCCACCCGGTTTCATCCTGGGTCCCTGAGGGGCTCCTGACTCCTACCAGGGGTGATCCCTGGGCACAGGGCCAGGAAGGAGTAAGCCCTGAGCGTTGCTGGGAATGGTCCCAAAACAAAGAACCAAAAGAAAAAAACAAGAGAACTTACATCACTTGTCCAAGGACAGGGAGCCCCTCTGGGTGGGGTGGGGGAGCAGAGAGGGCTGTCTCCTGTGCCACCCCTGCTCTAGTGGTCTCAGCAGGGAGCTGTGTCGGAGGGAACCTGGGGTATCCCCAGGTCTGCCCAGAGCTCAGCTTGCTGAGCTAATGAGGTGGAGGGTGGGGCTTAGGGCCCACAGGGGTTAATTATGGGGGACAGGCTGGGGACCAGCATGGCAGAGAGGCTGTTTCCGTTTCCAGGTCCTGCTGTCGTCTGGCCCCTGGGGAAGAGAGCCCAGGGAGGGTGGGGCTGGGTTTGCTTCCTGTGGTGCCGAGTACCGTCTCATGCTCCTGGCAGCGCTGAGCTGGGACCCCTGGATGGGAGAGGGCGTCCCTGTGCCCTGAGGGCTTGTAGCCCAGGCAGGCCGCTGCAGGGGCCCAATCACTATGGCACCTGGTCCCCGGGGCAGCAGGGGGCAGGGCCTGGTGGGGGCTAACCTGCCCCCATCCGGGCCTGGCAGAAGATGAAAGAAAGCAGCATCGACAACCTGATGAAGAGCCTGGACAAGAACAGCGACCAGGAGATCGACTTCAAGGAGTACTCGGTGTTTCTGACCACGCTGTGCATGGCCTACAACGACTTCTTCCTGGAGGAGAACAAGTGACCGCCCCGCCAGAGCCCGCCTGTCCCTGCCCCACTCCTGGCCACCTCTCGGCCCTTCCCTGCACCCCTGTAGACCCCCTGCCCTGCATAGGAAATAAAGATCTTCCACTCCAGGTGGGGGCCTGGCTCTGTGGTGTCTCCTGGGGGCACGGGCCGGGGCTGTGCTCTGGGTCCTGTGCTTCAGTGAGAACTTCACTGTCTGCCCGAGTTTCTCCTGGAAAAAGTGTGTGTATGTGTGTGTGTGTGTGTGTGTGTGTGTGTGTGTGTGTGTGTGTGTGAATTCCTTGTCTCCCAGGGATGCTACCCAGCTGCAAAGGGAACAGGTAAAGTGCGGAGAGCTGGATGCCCGAGGGCGGCTCCTGGCATGGGGGGGCCAGTGCACTAGTAATGGTGGAGAGGCCCCTCAGGGAACCCGGGTGGGAGGGAAGTGGTCAGGGTGCAAGCGAGCCCCCCCTCTCAGCGCCCTCGGGGACCCTTGCCTGGGTTCCTCTCCTCAGCCCGGACCCTCCTTCAGGCGGCACCTGAAGCCTCACGGGGGCAGACTCCTGGGGCTTCTCCATGTTTCCACTCTAGTCTTGGGGACCCTTAGTGTGCCCCACGGAACCGTCACTCTGCACTCACGCTCATGCACACACACACTCACATTCACTCACATCCAGTCACACACATTCTCTCATAGGCACTCACACACTCATTCACACACTCACGCATACACACATTCACTCCACGCACTCACACACATTCACACTCACCCCATGTGCCCATTCACTCACTCACCTGCACACACCCACTCACATCCATACACACGCACAGACGCAGTCACTCGCGTACCACTTGCACTCACACACTGCACACCCGTAGATGCACACGCACCCAACCCACACTCACATGCACACACATGCAGGTGCACACTTGCACGCTCACAGGAGCACATGCACACAGTGCAGGCTCACCTGCAAGAACCCTGGCTGAGGCGCGGGGCTCACAGACCCCAGGCTGACTTCCCTGCCCGCTCCCCAGTCCTGCCCCTCCCTAGCTGGGGGCACTGCGCTCTGTCCCTGCGGCTGGGTGTGGGGCGGGCATTTGCGGGAGCTCGAGGTCCTGCAATTAGGGCCCCGCCTCCCCCCCCCCGGGGGTTCTGGGGCGCCCATCCCGGTCTGGTCCCGTCCTTCCCGAGGGGGGCAGGGGGACACTCCCGGAAGCGGAGCTGGGCGAGGGGCGGGCGCTGGGAGCGGGGTGTGTCGTGTAAACAGGCGGGCGCGGGGCGGGGCGGGTGTCCGGCCCTATAAGGCGCCCCACGGCTCCGGCCCGCTGCCCGCCACTCCCTGCCTGCCTGAAGCGGTGAGTACTGGCCTCCGAGCGTGCTTCTTTGGGGGTGCGGTGGGTGCGCCCTGGGTGTGGCTCTGGAGTCCCGTGCACCTCCTTTCCCCAGCCTCTCAGGGACCCTTGGGCAGCGGGGTGCCGGGGCGCCTAGGCTCCCAGAATTCCCTCCTCTGCAGGTCCCCGCACTTCTCTGCCCTGACACCCCCTCCCCAAGGCCCGAGCGCCGCTTGTGCCCTGAGGCTAAGGAAGGGGGCGGAGGGGGCAGTCTCCAGGGTACACCCTGCTGAAGGGGATGAACAAGGCTCTGTTGCCCCTGTCCAGCTCCTGTGCCCTCGGCTTTGAATCCAGACCTCAGCATGGCGTGTCCCTGGACCAGGCCATTGGCCTCCTGGTGGCCATCTTCCACAAGTACTCGGGCAAGGAGGGTGACAAGAACACCCTGAGCAAGAAGGAGCTGAAAGAACTGATCCAGAAGGAGCTGACCATCGGGGCGGTGAGGAGACTGCCCACCCTGCCCTCTGCCCTCTGCCCTCTGCCCTCTGTCTTCCCAAGCGGGTGGCCTGGGGGCACATGGGGTCTGCCTACCCCCACCCTCCTGCCTGGGACAGGGCACCCTCAGCCCAGGGTGCTGCCCCCCAGAGGGAGGGCAGCGCAGCAAGAGCAGGCAGGTGGTCTCCACCTGGTGAGAGACCCCCTGCAGAAGGGCCAGCTGCTGGGGCTGGTCGCCCCAACTCTGAGCCAGGACCTCTTGGCTCACCCTGCAGAAGCTCCAGGATGCCGAGATCACCAAGCTGATGGATGACCTGGACCGGAACAAGGACCAGGTGGTCAACTTCAAGAATACGTCACATTCCTGGGAGCCCTGGCCATGATTTACAACGACGTGCTCAAGGGCTGAGCATGCCGGGAAGGTGGGCTGGGTCCGGGTCGGGGTGGGCGCTCATACAATAAACCTCTGTGGTTCACGGCTGCCTCCTGTCCTGGCTTCCCCGACGCCTGTGTCCCCTCCTCTGAGTGCTGCCACCCAGCTCTCGGAATCCGCCACACCCGGCCTGGCAGGTGACCCAGGATTTGCCAAGCCGCAGTGCTGGGGAGTGGGAGAGCCTGGAAGACAGTGGGGTGCCTTTAGGTGGGCTAGAAAAGATGCCGCTTCAGCTCTAAAACTTTTATTTGGGGGTTGGAGGGTTGGGTCACACGGGTGGTGCTCAGGGCTTACTCCTGGCTCTGTGCTCAGGGATCATTCCTGGTGAACTTCAGGGGATCAAATGGGGCGCGGGGATCAAAATGGGGCTAACCGCATGCAAGGCAAGCGCCTTCCCTACTGTCGTATCTCTCTGCTACTCAGGATAATTTTTTTTCAGGGATTAGATAGTACCGACCTGGGTCATTATCTAGCTTTGATTACAGATACTGACTCTTTCTTGGGGAGTGGGAGGCTGGGCTGTATCTGGCAGTGCTCAGGGATCAGTCCTGGTGAGTCTCACGGTACCTTATGCGGTGCTGGGGATGGAACTAGGGCCAGCTGCATGCAAGGCAAGCACCTTCCCCCTGTACTATCTCTCCAAACGTTCTTTTTTTTTTTTCACCGTGAAACACACAATTACAAAGGTGTTCATAATTGGTTCTTGGTAATACAGTATTCCAGCACCCATCCCTCCACCAGTGCCCCATTTCCACCACCAATGTCCTCCTCCCCTCCCGTCCCCCACCCGCCTTAATAGCAGGTACCCCAGTTTCCTCTCTTTCTCTCTCTATCTCTCTCTCTGTCTCTGCATCTCTCTCCCTCTTATTTTACACATTATGGCTAGCCCTGCAGATATTTAGAGTTTATCACTTAAGTCTCTTTGTGTATATTCAGTGGTGAGTTTTAATCTGCCATTACCATTTCCCATATTTATTAAAACACTGGTATCTATATCCTATTAATGAATGCAGTCATTCTATATCTGTCCTTAAGGAAAGGCTCAGGGGAAAAGCCTCTGGAATGGGTTTGGAGAAGGAAACGTGGACTGAGTGAGACTCCCTGTGACCGGGGTCCCTGGGGATTGTTCCATCTGGGCTTGGTGAGGGAGGACGCGGCAGCAGACTTAGGGCAGTGCTGGTGTTTCAGGAGACCGGAGTCTGGCTGTGGCAGTGCTCTGGGATTTGGGTATTTTTCCTCAGCACTGGGACCTTCACGTGCCAGGCATGTGCCCCTCACTGAGCCGCACCCAGGCCCTGGGGAGTTCTGACTGCGAACATTGGGGACACCCATGACTGGGTGCCTGTGTGGCCGGGGGCCTGGGCACACTCTGAACTCTCGTCCCTTTTGTGGACGAAAGTCTGAGGAGTTGGCCACTGCCCAAGTGCATGACTCATGGTCTCTCACTGGGGGTGGAAGGGGGTGCCCAGGGGTCCCGGGGCTGTGCCACGTGCAGCTCCCAGCCCTTCCCTTAAGCCCAGCAGTGAGTCACTCAGTTATTCCATGGTAGCCAGTTCTCCCTGGCCCCGGCAGTGAGGAAGATGACTAATTTCTGAATTATTGTCTGAATTCATTGCTTGCTATTAGTGGTTTTTGCTCTGTTTGGGTGATGGGGGGACCAGTGGGTAAACTGGGGTCAGAATTTTATTGCTTATTGCCGTGGTTCTGCTGGCAATAAGTGTCTTGCCAGGTCCTGCCAGGCCTGGTCTGAGCTAGTCTCAGTCGGACCAGGGCAGCTAGAGCTTTGCTCTCCAGAGAGCCCACGTCCTCCTCCCCCTCTTAACTCACCTCCCCACTCCCCAGGGGCCCAGCTTTGTGGAATGAAGCCTTCTTCCCGCATGGGGTGGGGCTGATGGGAAAGTCCCCAGGAAGTTGGACCACGCCTCCCCCAAAGGAGTCTCCTTCTCCTCTGGGGCCAGGCCTGATTCTGGGACTGTAGCCCTGGTCCAGCCTCGCTTCTGCTGCAGCCCAGGGAAAGTGGAAAAGTACTTTCTTAACCCCGCTGTGGCCAGCAGTTTGGGCCGTGGAGCCAGCCAGCGCCCCCGGGTGGGCAGACAGTGAGTGGCATTGGTTCCTGACACCTCTAGGAGTGGCTCTAGGGAGTACCCACAGTCCCTTGCCCCCACCCAAGCTGGACCACTGGGGGGTTTCTAGGACTCTGGTTCTTGGGTAGAGCAGTAAGTGGGGCTCTTTAGATCCCAGCAGGTGCTCCCAGGGAGAGCAGCCCAGCCTCAACTGAGACACTTGCTTTTGAGAAAGAAGCTTGCAAAGAAACAGAACCTCACCCCGCCCCTCCCTGCCTCCGCTCTTTAGGAGCTAAAAGGCCTTTGTAGAGCTGGAAAGCTGGGCAGGGAGTAGGCTAGGCATTTGCCTGGCACAGGATGACCTGGTTCCATGCCTGGAGAACCATATGGTCTCCTGAGCCCTGCCAGGAGTGAGCCCTGAGCTCAGAGCCAGGAGTAAGCCCTGAGCACTGCCAGGAGTGAGCCCAGAGCCAGGAGTAAGCCCTGAGCACTGCCAGGCATGCCCCCAAATGAAACTAATGAATAAACAAACAAACAAACTAACTAACTAACAAAAGTCCTCTGTAATGAAGGGGGGACCACCGAGACCCTTGGCTTCCAGAAGGCTCAGCTGAGGCTGGCATCGGCCCTGCTCTTGCAGGCTGAATCTTCTATTCACCAAATAAAGTATCCTTAACTGGAGTGGAGGGTAACTCGGAACAAAACCCCAAACAGCACAGAACCAAAGAGAAATGTTTTGCTGGCTGTATATGACTCTTGAGTATTTTTGGGGCGGGATATGAGTGGCATCTGGAGGGGCCAGCAGTCGGATGGGGGCTTGGCAGTGAGAGGCGTGGGCTGGCCGTTGCCCTCACCTCTGTTTCTGGGTGCTCTAAAACCGAATACACCCGAGTGCTCGCTCCTGGCCGCTGGGCCTGGCTGGGAGCTTCACCCGTTGCGGAGGTCGATATGTCTGTCCAGGTTGTGGGCTGTGCTCTGACTCTGCTCCCCTGTTCCCCCATAGCTGAGCCTCCTTCTCCCGCCCCGGCCACCTTTCACCTTCCACTGAGAAGCAGGAACAGCCACATTTCTGTAAGCCGGGTGTGCCCAGAGACGGGCTGTCGGTGTGACTCACTCAGGCCCCTCTTTGTTCTCTGCCAGGCACGTCTGAAATCGCCAGGAAGAATGCCACCCAGCGTTTGTATAGCGCTTTTGTCTGTACACGCCGCTTCCATCTGCATTGTGTTCTGTGACTTGCGTGGGATTTATGCGAGTCTGTACTACAGACCCAGGATTTCTGTCAGTGACATCAGCTAAGGCCCCCTTTCGCCAGGAAGAGAAGTGAACATTTCAGGCCGGGTCACGCGGGACAGAGAGCAGGACCCCAGCTGGGCCACCTCCTTCCCTTCAGTCTGTGAGTCTTTCTCCAGCCTGAAGCTTTGGTTTGCTTCTTCACGTTTTCCTCCTAAAAGTTTTAATCGCCCATGGAGAGTGCACAAAGGGACAGACGTGACCAGCAGGCTAGTAGGTCGGCCTCGGGCCAGGTCCACGTGGAAGATGAAACAGTCAGAGGTAAATGACAAGGTAAAAAAAAAAGACTTTTTAATGGGATATAAATATATACCAGTGTTTTACTGAGTGTAGACAATGGCAATGTCAGACTAGAACTCACCATTGAATAGACACAAAGAGACTTACATGATAAACCCTAAATGTCTGTAGGGCTAGCCACAATGTGTAAAAAGAAGGGGGAGAGAGATGCAGAGAGAGAGAGAGAGAGAGAGAGAGAGAGAGAGAGAGAGAGACAGAGACAGAGACAGAGACAGAGAGAGACAGAGAGTAAGAGAGAGAGAGAGAGAGAGAGAGAGAGAGAGAGAGAGAGAGAGAAAGGGGGGTACCTGCTACTGAGGCAGCCCGGGGGTGGGTGGGGAGGGGTGTGGGTACACTGGTGGTGGTGATGGGGCACTGGTAGAGGGATGGGTGCTGGAATACTGTATTACCAGGAACCAATTATGAACACCTTTGTAACTGTGTTTCACTGTGGTATAATAAAATATTAAAAAAAAAAGACTCTTCTCCACTCCCAAAGGAGTAGGCACCTCAGTTCCTCCTCTGAAAGGTCTCCTGAGAGTCTAACACCCCGGCTCCTACCGCCACCCTCTGGAATGCAAATGCCAAGGATCAGGGCCTGGAGAGCACCTGGTCTCCAGGCCTGGGGTTCCAGAGCCATCTCTGCATCTGCAACCCTCATCTGAAGTGGAAAATCATGGAAGGAGCCTCCCAGCTCCTCGGCAATTACGCCCTTCGCTGGTGGTGAGAGACTGTCCTTGTGTCTGTCTGGGAAGAACTTTCTTTCCGGCGTTCGAGCTGCTGACCACACAAGTGACTAGCATCTCATTCCCAGAGGCTGAGGCTTTTGCTGCAGCTCCGAGAAACTCACTGCAGTTCAACTGCCTGACATGCACAAGCTGTTGTCAATAACCTGCAACGGCTCCTTCCGGGGCTTTATTTATGAGCACGGCAGCACGTCAATGTCTCTCTTGCTGTGTGTCTGTCTGGCTCTCTGTCGCCTTCCACACGAGAGGAAGTGCTTTCTATCAGAGGAAGCATGATATAAATGCCTCTCATTCCACATTCTTGTTTTTCTCCGTGTACCAATAGTGCATGACAAGCCCACTTGGTCCCCAGGCAGAGATCTACATTCCTCTTTGGAAGGGCTGTATATTATTCCACAGAATGCGAACACGGCAATTACCCGACCCATTCAAGTTTCCCTGAGGATGGCTGTTTCCTGTTCCAGTCTCTTTCAGGGCAAGCAATAATAAGAAGAATATTGCTGAACACACATCTTTGTTTGAACGCTCCTAAGTGCTGGTACTTTCATTACCTTAGTCCCGAAGGTGAGGCCGCTGGGCTCAGAGGCAGATGCATATTTAATTTGGATAGTCCGTGCCTGATTCCTTTCCAGTGCTGTAATAACGAGTCACACCTCGCATTAGCAGCAAATGAGTTGGCTTTTCCCGGCATCTTGCATAGCCTCAGGGAGCAGCGTAATGAAAAGTTTCATCCAATCTGGTGGGATCCAGTGGATTTTGAGTTATGAGAGTTTGAGGGTCTTCTTAGATGTGGTTTTGGGACTTCCCTGGGGAGACAGGAGTGTTCGCCCCTCACCAGCTTCAGCCAGAACTGGATATTTTTCATAAATTAAGTTCCCCATTCCCCCGCACCTCCCCTGCTCCAATTTTTCTCATGATTTCAGGGCCAACCTGTTGTGCTTATCTGCTATTCCTGGCCCTATGCTCAGGAGTGACCACTGGCCTTCTTGGGGGGACCCTCTGTGGTGCTGCAGACTGACTTGGGCCCGTCTACATGCCCGGAGCCTCCCCCCAACCCTTCCCGCCTTCCTGTCTGCCTTCAGGATTGTTCTCTGCCCTCGCCAGTGCAGACGAGGTATCTTCCTGCCCTGGCCAGTTTTACTGAGAACTCACTGAGAAACGGGAAGAGCTCCAGGCACAAAGGCAGGCTGGAGACCCAGTGTCTCAGGGGAGTGGTGCCGGGCGGGCGCAGGAGTGGGAGTTGTAGGGGTGGGGAGGCCAAATGCAGCAGGGAAGCAGACCCCTGCCCGAAGACCGCGAGGGGCTTCCTGTGTGGGGGTGTTGTATGTAAGAGCTAGGGGGCCCTGTGCGCACCCCTGCTCCTGGAGGCAGTGTCTGTCTTCCTGGCACCTTGGCACAAAATCACTGGTGACTGTGACTGGGCTCAGGGAATGTCCTGGAAGCAGCTGCTGGCGCTTCCTGGGCTCAGCCTGCTTTTGCCTCTGGGATCAGATGAGATGAGGCTTTTCTTTCCAGGAGCACCATCCCAGGACACTCAGGACCCGGATCCTCAATGATACATAGTCATTACCGTTAACGAAAATTGCCTGTGTTTTTTTTGGGGAGAAAGGGAGGTGGGGGGCACGCCTGACCGTGTTTAGGGTTTACTCTGCACTCAGGGACCACTCCCAGTGGGGCTAGGGGTAAGGTCCCTTACCCTTAGGTTCTGGGGATTGAATTTGGGTCAACTGTGTGCATGCAGGAGCCTTAACTCCTGACTCCTGTACTATTGCTCCTTCTTTTGCTCTTGGCTCACACCTGGCTGGGCTACTCCTGGCTGGGTGCTTGGGGGCCGCTCTCAGCACAGGTGTGAGGCCTGGCTTTGGATTCTGGGCATGATTGCAGCCCTCCCCCAAAGTGAAACAAAACCCCTCAGAGAAGCACAATGTGTCAATAGAGCACAATATAACAGCAGGTGGGGGAATAAAATAAGCAAAAAGCACAAGAATCAGCCTTGTAGAAGGAGAGTTTACACATGATAGACGAAAACTTTATTTCATTTTATTCTTTTGCTTTCTTTGTCACACCTGGCAATGCTCAGGGGTTACTCCTGGCTCTGCACTCAGGAATCACTCCTGGCAGTGCTCAGGGGACCATATGGGATGCCGGGGTTCGAACCTGGATCTGGTCACGTGCAAGGCAAACGCCCTACCCGCTGGACTATCGCTCTGGCCCCCAAACGTTACTTTATTGAGTCACTATGTCATGCAGTTAGAAGGCTGCTCATGATCGGGTTTCAGTCACACACTGTTCCAACACAGTGCACTTCCCCCACCAATGTGCCCCTTTAGCGTCCTGCCACCCCCATGATTTTAAAAATTATTATTATTATTAATATTATTATTATTACTATTATTATTTGCTTTTTTGGGTCACACCCAGTGATACTCAGGAGTTATTCAGCAGTTACTCCTGGCAGTTCTTCGGGGACCATATGGGATGCGGGGACTGAGCGCCCGGATGCATCAAGGCGGACACCCTACCCTGTTGGAGGACAGGTTTAGCTATTCTGGGAGCTTTGTTGTTTTGCCCACTCCCAGCTTAATCTACTTAAGTCAAGGTTCATTCTAGTGAGACTTCTCTTCTATGTAAACACTGCTAGAGGGTGTGGCACTTACAGAAGTCACCTTGATTGAATAACTTCTGACTTATACATCTACTAAGACTTCTATGTTTTCTAGATTGGGCACAGCTCCTCTTTATACCCACTGCAACCAGCGTGGGACAGTTAGAATTTACCAGGAGACTACCACCCTGGCTACGCTGAGACTATAGGAAGACTATAGGAAGGATCATACTAGTTTTCTCTAAGCAGGCGAGTGTGACCCTTTCAGTACACGAGAACAAGATACTCAGAATCACCCTGGTGCAGATAATAATAAGAAGGACCTTGTGGGTACCATCTAGATTACATGAAGCTCATGAAGTTAAGATGTATTACTTTATACCAGCCCCCTCTCTCCAGTGTTTTACATAAGAGATAATCTTGGTGGGGCCAGAGCGATAGCCCAGCGGGTAGGGCGTTTGCCTTGCACGCGGGCTGGCCCATGCCAGCCTGGGTTCGATCTCCGGCATCCCATATGGTCCCCGAGCACCGCCAGGAGTAATTCCTGAGTGCAGAGCCAGTAGTAACCCCTGAGCATCGCCAGGTGTGACCCCCAAAAAAAGAGATAATCTTGTAGAAAGGATTAGACCTTGGCATAACCTTTGTTTATACCTGCAATAGGGTGTGGCACTACACTCTGTTTAGAGTTTTTTTGTTGACATGACCCTCCTGGTTGGATTATTTTGGTGTATATAAGGGGGCTGACTTGAGGCCCCTTCACCTTCACCTTTTGGGCCTTTTAGCTTTTGGTTTTTGGCTCCTGTGGCTTTTGGCTTTTGGCTCGTTTGCCTTTTGCTCCTTCTTCTGGGTAGGACTCAGCTCAGGTGAGATCCTCTCTCTTTGGTGGGAGACTTAGTCTCTTTTGCATGGTCTAAGTTTGGACCAGAGCTAAAGTTTGTCCATTATATTGGAGTGCTGTGGAAGAACTTTTGTACTATTAAAAGCCTTTTTGGAACTGCACCGGACTCGTGAGTTTTCATCTGTTCTCCGGCATCCTCGGAGGTAGAAGAGAACTTCTGTCCTGACACTGTCGGGGACCCCAGCGGCGTTCCCGACACTACCGGATGTACTATTGCTCCTCAGCCTATTTGTTTTTAAGAAAAGCCCCTGGGTTATTCTATCTGCTAAAACGACACGAACCCAAGCGGCAGATGGAGTAACTAGGGAATGAGTCTTTAGCTGTGGAAGTAATCACCAGAGTAACTCAGCCAGAAATGAAGAAAAGAGTTTGCTGCAGACACTGGTGGTGGGGAAATGTACACTGTGATGGACAAGGTATAACTGGACCCAATGCAGAACGACTTTGTAACTGTGTATCTCACTGTGATTCAATTAAAGAAACAACCAACTTTTCTGCAGAATACACAGGAAGGAGGCTGTGGTGGGAGATTGTACCGTTTTGTTTATCCCCTGTGTGTTGGCAACTAGGATGAAAACAGCGTGAACACAAAGAGCAGAACCCAATGATTAGTTTGATTCCCTGCCAGGACCCACCACTGGCCAGCCTGACCCTGCTGGGGCCGGAACTGGACGCTCTCTTGGAGAAGGGATACAAATCAGCCTTGGGGAGATGCGCCGTCTAGAGGAGGAGAGAGGACACTGCATGTGAGGAACGCATGCACGTGTGAGTGGGTGAATGAGTGTGTTAGTGTGTAAAACATTTTTGTTGGTGGTGTTGTTTTGGGTGTGGCAAAAACACAGCCCTCTCTCAGCCCTGCCACCGGCCACGCCTGCCTCAGCAGGCCACAGGGGCTCCTTGACCCTTCCTGTGACCCTCCCGGAGGCCCTGCTGGCAGTGAGTCTCCAGCAGCAGAGTGAGAGAGGAGAGGACCATGCCCCACGGGTGCGACAGGGCAGGCTTATTGTTACATCTCTCAAGTATCTGTGGACCTGCAGCATGCAAGACTACGGTGAACGATGGCTCCTGCCCAGCCGCGGTGGCTGGGGTAAGTGTCCCTGTGATGTGTGGATTACTCCTGCTTGCGGCCCAGGGAGGCCCGACTCAATCTTTTATTAGGCTTTGCCTGGGTCTCCCTCCTGTGGTGGGGGTGGGGTCTGCCGACATGTTCCTCGCAGTGTTTGGGGAACCACACCAGGAGCAAACTGAGCCCCCTGATGCCATGCTTGCCCTCAGCCTCTCTGCCCTGAACCCCTGAGGCCAAGCTCAGGTCCTCGGGCTCTCTCTATCCTCGCAGGTTCTTGAGGAGCTTTTACCACTCTGTTACTTACCTCAAAGAAGGGAAATTGGTGTGTGACCCAGAATTGGGATTTTTACCAGAAATGCCCTTTCCCTCAGAGAAGACGAATTATAAAGCAGAACAAGCGTTTGTCACAGGAGTAACCCCACCCTTCCCCCTTTTCCATCCCCTGGACTCGGGAGACCCTTAATCTATCTGAAATGTTGGTTGCAGACCCTCCATATGTATGTAATAACATTTGTTCTCTTCTCCTAATTCCATCTGTTACTAATTTGATGGCTCCACCAGTGATGAAGAAGCCAGGGTAGAGAGAAATGTCTTCTCTGCTTCGACAAAACTATGTAATCTAGTAAAAGAAAATGAGAAACATGCCCAGAACACGGTATGAAGACCATCAAAGATAAACATCAGGCATAGATTCCTGGGAGGTTGGTGGTAAACACCTGCCTGGCAGGCACGAGGACTCCGGAGTTTGATTCCTGGGTCTGGCTTACATGCCAAGTGTGATCCTGGAATCACTGTGCATTGAGATGCCCAGAGCAACAGTAAAGTGTGAGCATCTTGACTGGAGAATACAGGCCTTGAGGGGGGTGTGTGAGTGACCACTGGCCATCAACACCCACAGTAAAAAGGAAGGGAATGGGAGAAAAAGCAAAGTTAAAAAAACAGGCATTATTCTTCTGTATCACTGTATCACTGTCTTCCCGTTCATCATGGATTTGCTCGAGCGGGCACCAGTAACATCTCCATATGACCTGTCTCAGGGGTGGGAGTGATAGTCCAGCCGGGTAGGGCGTTTGCCTTGCAGCGGCCGGCCTGGCCGGCCCAGGTTCAATTCCCGGCATCCCATATGGTCCCCTGAGCACTGCCAGGAGTAATTACTGAGTGCAGAGCCAGGAGTAACCCCTGAGCATCGCCAAAAAAGCAAAAAAAAAAAAGATTAAAAAGATTGATGAGTAGCTGGAGAAAAGTACAAGGGTTAAGTACATGTCTGACATACTCCTGGTCTGATTCCTGGAACCATGTGGCCCCCAAGAATTGTCACATGAATTCCTAAAGGTATCCACTGGGGTGTTGTGGGTAATCCCTGGCCTTCCTTGAGGGGCCTGAGAAGCCCCATGTTCTAGGGCACACAAGAATTTGGTCCTTCCCCATTGAAAAAAAGTGATGAAACAGCTTAAAAGTTTGCTTCAAAAGCAACTGTTGGGGCTGTTTGGTTTCCTGACAGTATTAGGGTCCATTGAGTTTTCTGGTCACATTCAGGGCTGACAGCTGTCCCTTTTGGCTGATGGACAAAGGAGCAAGAATAGTCTAGAAAATCCAAGGCTTGGATTCCACATTCTCCTACTCTAACTCACTCCCACACCGACAAAACTCTTTTATCGAAGAGCAATGAAGTAAGACCGAGCACCCCCGCCCCACTGAGGGCAGAACATCAGGGGTCATGTCCCTATCCTGGAGGCCAATGGACAGAGACCAGGGTGCATGGATTTTCTCTCAACCTTGGCTGATTGAACAATCATTTCAATAATATTTCTAGTCATTTTTGTATAAACACAGTAAGAGAGACAGGCATTTATCTGTTGGGTGATGCCCTACTTTAAGTTCCAGCTACACTTAGCTTGCAGCCCCTCCCAGCTCTGCTAGGGATCAGCTCTGGTGCTTGTAAATGCCAGAAGGCCACCTGAAGAGCTTGCTTCAATAGAGTTGTTTACCTGTATTCATCTCTAGATAGCCCAGCCACAATGGGCCAGGCTGGGAAGTTTTGGCGGATTTCTATCTATAAAATAAGCTGGGAGGCGAGAGAAGACCTTTTTGCCATTTTGGCTTCCCTTGGCATTTTCCTTTCTCTGTCCTCTCCGGCTCTGTTGGGCTTCAACACCTGGTGGCAGCCATCTTGGCCTACACGTGGCTGGGGTCTAGCTGGGAACCCAGAGTCCAGAGTTTTTCCTGTTCTTGGATTGTATATCAGAACCTGTGATAATAAAGCCTTTTAAAACTGCACCAGATTCCTGAGTTTTCATCTATTCCCCACCGGCTTCAGAGGTAGAAGACAACTTGCTTCCATGTATTGTTGGGGACCCCAGCGGCTCCCTGACATCTGGTGTCCCTGGGTGGACACGAGCATCATCAGACAGATAATAGCTGCCTCCAAACAGTAGAATAAGAACCATGAGTAAAAATGCTGTATTTCTCGTGGTATAGATACATTGTATCTTTTATTGGGTCAGAACCATACATAGTCCAGTTAATGAAGTTCCTTTCTGAGAACTACTCTATCCTTTTACAAATCTTATGGGTCCTTGTGATTCCTAAACTGTACCTCTGCGTAAGGGCAATGTTTAATAAAGAGAGAAGAATATAGTAGAGTGAATGCAATTTTAAGGAACGAGGTTTATTCAGCAATTAAAGAAATAAGTTAGAATCATAAAATTAAATGTAGACAGATTTTACAGCTTGAGGAATAACTAGAGGACAGGAAAACAAAATTATTAAACAGTTTAAAATTCTAAAAGAAATTAGAGCAGGAGAGTAAAATTATTAAACAGGATTTGAAATTAGAAAAGAGATTAGAAAAACAAGAGAGTAAAATTATTAAACAGAATTTAAAATTTGAAGAAAAATTAGAGGAGCAGGGAGAGTAAAATTATTAAACAGGATTCAAAATTGGAAGAACTGTATCACTGTATCACTGTCTTCCCGTTTGTCATCGATTTGCTTGAGCGGGCACCAGTAACATCTCCATATGTCCTGTCTCATGCAAGTAGAGCCCAAGGGCACCTGCTCGCTCCAGGAACATAAAGAGCCTCAAACCATTCCATCAGGTCATGGGAATGAGGTCTATAATTGTTACTGGTATTTGGCATATCAAATATGACACGGGTAGCTTGCCAGGCTCTGCCGTGCGGGTAGCATATTCATGTAGTCATCTCTAAATCTAAATTTATTGAGGCGGAGCAATAGCCCAGCGGGTAGGAGGCGTTTGCCTTGCACACCGGCCGGCCCATGCCGGCCTGGGTTCCATCCCTGGCATCCCATACGGTCCCCGGAGCACCGCCAGGAGTCATTCCTGAGTGCAGAGCCAGGAGAAACCCCTGATTGGAAGAACAAGAAAATAAAATTATTAAACTGGATTCAAAAGTTGAGGAAAAATTAGAAGAACAGGAAAGTAAAATTATTAAACAGGATTTAAAATTTGAAGTAAATTTTGAAGAGCAGAAGAAGGATATGAGCAAGATAAGCACTATCTTAGAGGGAGAAATCGACAAACAGAGAGTTAGAATCGAGGGACAGAAAGAGGAGGTCTTGAAATTAGATATAAGATTGAAAGAACAAAAAAGAAGAAATAAATAGAAAACTTGGAAACTTAAACCAAGAAATGGTTGTGTTATGCAGGGAGATTTCTGATTTCATGACCTACCCATCAGGAAATAGCTCATACCTGATACTGAGGCATGATCCAACTAAAAGCCATTTGCAAACACGCCCCAAGGCTATAGGCTTGAAAAAGGTGTTTACATTTCCAGGGGGAAAATATCTAAAAAGAGGAGGCTGGAACTAGGCTCGCCCCGGGCCCAGCTGAATATGGGACCCACAGGAGGGCAGATGGGTTTTGGGAGTGGGCCCGTCACCTCTGGGGGGTCCTGGGAAGCAGCCGGATGAGACTCGCCCATCACACTAGCCACCATTTTCGCTGTCCGGATGCTGGGAAACTGCCTCACGACCAGATTAACAGAGCAAAACCAGTTCGAGCAAGTGGCTGCGCGGTCCATTAAAATAGTGGAGACAGTGATGTCTTTTAATGCACTGCATTCCACGAAGAGCAGGAAAGTTTGGCGGGAGGGGAGAGATAAAGAGGAGAGAAATGACATACAGAACCCGCCAAATAGTTGAGGTGTGGGAGGGGGAGGGAGGTGGGGACATTGGAGATGGGAGATGGGTTTGGGTGGAGGGATGGGTGTTGGAACACTGTAGAACCAAAACTCTACATGAGCATCTTTCAATTGTATGTCTAAAGTGGTGTAATAATATTTGGGAGGAAAAATAATAAAATAAAATTAAATCGGAAAAAAAAATCTAGAAAGAATTCTAATGCGGCCAATAACTTAGAGGAGGAACAGGGAAACCCAGAGGAGGCAAACTCTCAAACTGAAAATCTCCCTGGGGTTAATACCTTCCAAAGGGGAAGATGCTCCTCTGACAGATGTTCAGTTTGAAGACTTACCCAGAGCTCTTACAAGCTCTGATGAGGACAAAGGGGAGGAACAGGTTAGCCCATGCAGGCCTTAAGAGCCTTGCAGTTCCTCCTGTGGTGAATCCAATAATAGTCAAAGAACATAGCCCTGCAATCTTTCTCATGGCCAATCTAAAGGTAAAGTAAGACAGATTTATGAAGAATTAAATATCGAGTCAATAGCCCGTTCAGGAAGGCTTGTGACAAATTTGGAGTAGCAAGCCCTTGTTCTTTAAAATATTTAGCTGATTGGAGTTGGAAAGAAGATTAGGTATTGTCAGACTTTGAAATGGTAGCCTGTACTTGTCTGAACCAATCACAGTTCATGCAATGACAAATGTGGTATGCAGATGGGGTTAACATGAATATTGACACTTTAAGAAACACAGAATCTGGCCATAATATAACTTTTGCCATGCTGAGAGGTGAAGAAGAATGGCAAAAGAAACAAGTGACGTTACCTGGTGCTGCTTTAAAATTTATTCGGAATGCAGCATTAAAAGCATGGGAAAGAATAGATGCCAACCCAGAATATCAAGGTAGATGTACAAAAATTTACCAGGGTCCTAATGAATTGTACTTTGATTTTTTGGGGAGATTAAGTGAGACAACCCGCAGACAGTCTCAAGATCCATCCACTCAACGAATCCTACAACGAACCTTAGCATATGAGAACGCTAATCAAAGTTGTGGAGCCATACTATGTAATATTAAGGAAAAGGAAGACCTCATGGGATATCTAAAGACTAGAAATGTCGGTCTGGCCTCTCATGGAATACAGAATACTATAGAAGCTTACCCCATACAGCAGGGGGATCAGGAGAGAAGGGAAATATCAAACAGCTTCAGGGGGAGAAACAATAATCCTCAAAGGATAGACAAGGAGTGATCAGGGAAACTATGCTAATACTCACAACCCCACCCCTCGGAGGGCCCCGCCTGGACTTTGCCCAAGGTGGAGGGAAGGGAAAACATTGGGCCAGAGACTGTCAGTCTCTGAGAAGAAGTCAACCTCAGGCTTTATCTGGACAGATAATCTGTTATGACTGCGGAGGGAAGGGGCACATCCTAGAAATTGCCCATCTTCTAGAATTATCAATGTAGGGCAACATCCTAATAATCCCTTTATGGGAAATGTTACATGGAACCCCTTCCAGGTTCCACAAGCTCCGCAGGCTCAAATAACACCTATGCCTCCCCCCAAATGCGGGAAACTGGGTCGGGGGGCCAGCCCCAAGCCCAGCTGAATCCAGGGGCACTCTCGTTCATCCCACCTGCCCAGTATCCTTTGAATCAGAATCCACAGAATTGCAATCAATAAATACTCTCCGGCCTACCCCATCAGACAATGGCAGTCTCTACTATATTCTCTGCCTTAAGATTGTCACAATATACCCAAGTCAAGATCCTTACATGCTAAAAACAGGGATAAAAGGACCTACTCCCCAGGTAGTATGGGTTTAATTCAGGGAGTAATTGGCTGAAATTTAAGGAAATTAAGGTGCATTTCAGACTTCTAGATCCTGAATCTCATGGAAAGATGATACTGTCAATCTCTGTGCCAACTAAATTGACTTTTGAAAAGGGGAACATCTTGCTAGACTATTATTAATGTTTGAGGATCCATCTAGTCAGTCTGAACACCCTAGAGCTGGTGGCTTAAACAGTACCAACCCTTCTGCCAACTTCATTGTTGGTTATACAGCCGCACAGAACCAAAGCACACCAGCCACCTGCCAATTATCTAGTTGGGTACATTACCACGATTTCGCAGACCAAGCGGCCTATTGCACCCATAGAAATTTATAAAAGGAAATTCAATGGATGTTGGATAGAGGGGCAGACATATCCATAATCTCCACCAAGCATTGTCCCTCTAACTGGGCCCCTAAAGAAAGTGTCCCATAGCTAGAGTGGGGTAGGCAATATCTTCTCTTCTCTTCTCCGACAGAGTGAGAGATGGCTGCCATGTATTGGCCCTGAAGGGAATGTAGCCATGGTCCAGCCTTATATAGCCCCTATGCCTTTAAATTTATGGGGTTGAGACATGCTGGAGCAGTGGGGAGCAGTGATTCACATACCCTGTTCAATCCCCATCGGGCACCTGTTCCAGCTCTCCCTAATGAGCCTAACTCAGAGAATAACCCTTTTTAATTGGGCCGCTGTGGTTAAGTGCCCACCACCTATCCATATTCAGTGGAAGTCTGACAAACCACAGTGGCCCCTCAACATCAAAAAGTTAGAGGCGCTGACAAATCTAGTGGAAGGACAGCTGAATTTAGGACATATTGAGGAAACGTTTTTAGATGGAATTCTCCTGTTTTTGTGATACAGAAAAAATCAGGCAAATGGCGTTTGCTGATTGACTTAAGGAATGTAAATTCTACTATGGTCCCCATGGGAGCCCTGCAACCTGGGCTCCCCTCTCCAGCAGCTATTCCTAAAGATTGGCCACTAATTATCATAGATTTAAAAGACTGTTTCTACAACATACCTATCCACCCAGATGATCATAAAAGGTTTGCAGTTTCAGTTCCTTCCATTAACCATAAAGGCCCTTTATGTAGGTTTCAGTGGACAGTATTGCCCCAAGGGATGACTAATTCACCTACGATGTGTCAACACTTTGTTGATGAGGTTTTGCGACCCACTCGTGCTAAATTTCCTGGTGCATACATCATTCACTACATGGATGATATCCTGCTAGCTTGTGATAATTCCAGAGAGCTCCAGAATTTATACAATGATGTAATGACAGTTTTACCAGAGGCTGGTTTACAAGTGGCTATGGAGAAAATCCAGATGCAGCCTCCATATGAATATTTGGGCTATGCTCTTGACTATACTACAGTTCGTCCTCAAAAAATTTCCATTAGTCAGAAGAAGCTCAAAACCTTGAAGGATTTTCAAAAACTGCTGGGAGGTATCAACTGAGTGTGTCCCTCCCTTGGGATTCCTAACTGTGAGCTCAGTAATTTGTTCCACACCCTTGAAGGTGATCCTGCTTTGAACAGCCCAAGACAACTGACACCTAAAGCTCAGAAGGAATTAGACTTTTTCATGACCTGCTTCAAAAATCTTACCTCTCCAGATTTAATCCCGGAGAAAAGTATGGTTATTGGTCTTTAAAACTCCTGAGTCTCCAACTGCTGCTATAGCCCAATTATCTGGACCGTTAGAATGGGTTTACTTACATAACAAGCAGAATCGTACTGCTACACCTTACCTTGAGATGATAGCCAACCTTATAATTAAGGGAAGATCAAGAACCCAAGTATTACTTGGACATGATCATCATGTAATTGTACTATCTGACCCTAAAAAAAGTAATTGAAACCGTCTTACCACTCAGTAAAATTCTTCAAAGAGCCTTAGCAGATTTCTCAGGAGAAATATCTTTTTTTTCTTTTTGGGTCACACCCAGCGGCGCTCAGGGGTTACTCCTGGCTCTGCACTCAGGAACTACTCCTAGTGGTGCTTGGGGGACCATATGGGATGCCGGGATCGAACCCTGGCGGCCGGCCAGGCCGGCGGCGGCAAGGCAACGCCCTACCCGCTGGGCTGTCGCTCCAGCCCCAGAGAAATATCTTATTATTACCCAGCTAGAAAAATCTGGGAATTTCTGAAAAGGACACCTTTTGTAATTTCCACCATTGTCCACTCCTCACCCATTCCTGATGCTCAGTGTATTATATTGATGGTTCCTCATCAGGAAGGGGCGGAATTACAGGTCCTTCACTGACCACTACTGTGCATACAAATTATAAATCTGCTCAACTAGTGGAACTTGCTACCCTGATACATTTACTATCCCATATATCTGGCCCATGTAAGGTGGTGAATGATTTTGCATATGTAGTTGGTTTATTTCATGGAATTGTCACTGTTTCTTTAAATGCCCATAATCCTATAATCAGGAGCTACTCCATAAACAACAAGATCTCCTCCTTTATACATCTCCCACATCCGTTCTTACAGCCGGCTCCCTGGGCCAATGGTTTGAGGAAATGAAGCAGCAGATCTCTTGGCAGCACCTGTATTTAAGTCAACTGAGGAACAGCATCAGACTCTACATACAAATGCTCGCTGTCTTCATGTACACCATGGCATCCCATGGAGATAAGCTAGACAAATTGTCCGTAATTGTCCTGTCTGTGCTCCTTTACATTATACATCTCATGTGACCGGAGCTAATCCTCAAGGCTACAGACAAATGAATTATGGCAGATTGATGTAACACATACTAACTTATTTCCCAACAAATCTTTCCTTCACGTGTTCATTGATACGTATTCTCGGTTCATATGGGCTGTTCCTATGACTTCTGAAAGAGCCAAATCTGTCTGTTCATTTTTACTTCAGTGCTTCTCTGTCATGGGTATTCCCCATACCATAAAAACAGATAATGGTCCTGCTTACACCAGCAAAACCTTCAAATCCTTTTTGTGAGGAATGGCAGATCAAACACATTACAGGAATTCCATATAATCCACAAGGATTACGAATTGTTGAACATGTTCACAGAACACTTAAAACTCAGTTATTAAAGCAACGAAAAACAAGTATGCCTCCAATGGATTTTTTTTTTTTTTTTTTTGGGTCACACCCAGCAATGCTCAGGGGTTTCTTCTGGCTCTGCACTCAGGAATTATGCCTGGCGGTGCTGGAGGGACCATATGGGATGCCGGGGATCGAACCCGGGCCAGCATGAGCCGGCCGAGTGCAAGGCAAATGCCCTACCCACTGGGTCATCGCCTCCGGCCTCCAATGGATTCTTTATCTTTAACATTATTCACCTTAAATTTCTTAAATATACCTCAAGGAGATCCCTATACCGCAGCTGAATGCCACTTTCAAGAAGATATGCAAACTCAAAAAAACAGTCAATTCATCTATCTGGGTGAAAATTGATGATAAATGGGTTGCAGGTCACCTCCTCATTCGGGGAAGAGGTTATGCTTTCATTTCTACAGATGAAATGAAAGCATAACCCATTCACTCTCAATGGAACAAACATCTCTGAATGCAGCAGTTATGTGTACCTAGGTCGAGAAGTCAACATGATGAACGACCTAAAACCTGAGCTGCGCAGGAGGAAGAGAGTGGCATGGAATGCCTTCAAGAGCATCGAAGAAATAGCAAAAAGACAAAGAACCTCCGGCTCCGGGGACATCTCTTTGACTCCACCATTCTCCCTGCATTAACATATGTCTCAGAGACCTGGGCCCTACGAAAGCAGGATGAGAATGCTATTCGGATCTCCCAAAGAGGAATTGAAAGAGCCATGCTTGGAATATCACGCTTCACTCAAGTGAGAGTAGGAATCGGAGTTCCGACCTCCGTCGCTATTCCAGAATCAGGGACGCTGTCTCGTTTGCCAATGCATCGAAAATCAGATGGGCTGGACATGTAATGCAATTTGGAGACGACCACTGGACTAGAGCCATTACCTACAGGATCCCATGGGATTTCAAAGATCACGTGGCTGCCCACCTGCAAGATGGTCAGACTTCTTCGTCAAGACCCTGAATGAATAGTATGAGGCTCTTCGTATTTCTGAAGCAACCAGATGCCATTGGGCTATACTGGCACATGATAGGGTAAAATGGAAATGTTACTGGTGCCCGCTCGAGCAAATCGATGAATAACGGAATGTCAAGTGATCAAGTGATCTACAGATGATAACTCTGCCAAGAAACTCTGTGTTCCTCTGCGACTTGTCAAGACAGAAAACAACTAATTCTTTCAATATAAATGCCTTAAATTTTAAATTGCAAGTTGCTTTTTACACCTCCTGGATTGGTTCATTTTAATAATGATCTTGTTTTGCAGCCTGTTGATCATGGTTCATGTCTAATATCTTTCTTTGCAGCCTAAACACTTTCTCTCTAATGAAATGCAAAAAAATCTGTTTCTAAAGTGTTTAATGTGTAAGTGTTAATCTTTCCTTGCTGCCTTGGAGTGAATTTAAAGGTGAGAGCACGTGAGTAACCCTCAAGGAGAAGGTATTTTGTAAGAATTTTCTAAGGTTTTTATGTATGGTATTGACTAATGAAGAAGATTTTTAATGCTTTGAAGAAAAAATGGACTCCGTGTATGATGTTCAGTGTCGAGGTTTTAAAAATTAATGAGTTTTCTAATGTTTTGTTTACAGGTTAAAGAAAAGGTGGAAAAATGGGTGGACTCTGAGCATAGTGCTCAATGTCAAAATGTTTCAAGGATTAATGATAGAGTTTCCCTTTTTTAATGTTTTTTGCTCACAGGTATTTACAGAAAAAGAACTTGGCTGCTGCAGATTCCTTCTATGATGCTCGAGGCTTTGGACTCTGATCACAGTGCTCATTACAAATAAGTTTGCTAAATCAATGAAAATAGTTTTTCTAATGACTGTTCACAGGATAAGACATTGGAGCCGTAATAGACTTGTGCTATGGCACTCAATACTCTGAGACTCTTAAAACAGTGCTCACTAAAAATTTAATAATTTGCAAAAATGATTTTTTAATGTTCTATTCACAGGAAAAGACACTTTCTCACCATCATATTTGCCAGCTTTATATTCATGAAGCACTTGATTCACTACCATTTATCACCCTAGATGGTTCATATATATACAGCTGTAATATACTGATTGATCAAATGTAAGTGTGCGTGTGTGGTGGCCACCATTATGCTTGTGATTAATGTTGTGTCTATGTTATGTCTCAACTACTACCTTCTCAATTTTGACCACTGCAAGCCTCTATTGGATTCATCAGCTCTATTGCTGACCTCCTAGACTCATCAATTTTGTATTCATCAGTTCTCATGCTTATCTCCCTGCTACACCCCTGTTGGAGCTTCTTTTTTTTTTTTTTTCTTTTTGGGCCACACCCAGCAATGCTCAGGGGTTTCTCCTGGCTCTGCACTCAGGAGTTACTCCTGGCGGTGCTCGGGGACCATATGGGATGCGGGGATCGAACCCAGGCCGACACAGGCCGGTCGCATGCAAGGCAAACGCCCTACCCGCTGGGCTATCGCTCCGGCCCCGCCCTGTTGGAGCTTCTTTATGTTCTTCTCTCCATCCCAAACTTCGATTTCTGCCAAAGCTCTAATATCTCTATTTGTAACTAATCTTGCAAAATGTTTTTATCTTGCTTAAGATTAAGTTACAGGTATGATGACCGGTGCCAGTGTTCCCTTGCTGAAGAAGCCCTGCAAGATGCCTACACTGATGTTCTGGACATCTGTTCCAGCGCTTGAGACTCCTGTTCCATGCTCAGGACATTTGTTCCAATGTTCCTGAGGCCTGCTTCAGTGTTCCTGACAATTCAATGAGTTCCTGATCGCTGCTCTCCAGAGACTCATTCACGTGAACACTACTATTGCTTTTCCAGAAGTAGTCCTACAGACTTTGTTCCAGACAAGCGACTTTTACATAAAATATAGCAAATTGACTCTCACTAATTATGAACAGTGCAAACTGTGGTTTGTTATAATCAGATAGCTAGAAACACTTTGTCACAAACTTTGCTTTGGGTCCAAGAACAAGTTAGGATCCTGAAGTAACATGTAATATCACTTTGTAGTTGGAAATGTTCCTTTTGTTTAATTTTCTGTATGTGTTAGCCCAAATTTTGTAATTTTTTTCAGTTTTATTTTAGTAAACTAAACAAGGGAAGTTGTTGGGTGACATGCCCCACTTTAAGTTCCAGCTACACTTAGCTTGAAGCCCCACCCAGCTCTGCTAGGGAGGCTTTGAATCAGCTCTGCTGCTCTTAAATGCCAGAAGGCCACCTGAAGTGCTGCATTTCAATAAAGTTGTTTACCTGTATCATCTCTAGATAGCCCAGCCCACAATAGGCCAGGCTGGGAAGTTTTGGCGGATTTCTATCTATAAAATAAGCTGGGAGAGAGAGAAGGCCTTTTTGCCATTTTGGCTTCCCTTGGCGTTTTCCTCTCTCCGTCCCTCTCCTCTCTATTGGGCTTCAACATGTGGTGGCAGCCATCTTGGCCTACACGTGGCTGGGGCCTAGCTGGGAACCCAGAGTCCAGAGTTTTTCCTGTTCTTGGATTGTATATCGGAACCTGTGATATTAAAGCCTTTTAAAACTGCACCGGATTCCTGAGTTTTCATCCATTCCCCGCCGGCTTCAGAGGTAGAAGGGAACTTGCTTCCTGGTACTGTCGGGAACCCCAGAGGCTCTCCTGACATTTAGCTACACCACAGATTACATTTATAGGGTGACCTTTACTGGGGAGATCACGTCATCTGACCCACTATGTTCCCCTTGCCAGATTGATCATATCCAATCCCCTTAAGGGTCCTGTCCACCGCTACTTATGTTTGTTCTTCATCTCTGGGTCAGAACAGAGATTATGGTCAGGACATTGTGTAAGACACTTAGCTGTTCCATTTCATGGCCAGGGTGATCTCTTTTCCTGGTTCCATCCAGTCCCATGTAGGGACCCTCTATGGGGTTGTGAGGAATTCGGTTCAGTCTAAGGCTACTGAGGCTTATAGTTAGGAAATATGGTGGAAGCCCAGGAGAAAATAATTCAGAGTTGATTAACTCACAAGTGCACCACCCTGACTATCTTCTGTGCCTATTCAAAAATTTCCTTAGCATAAGCTTATGCAGAAAAGCTTATAGGAAGGAGAAAAACAATCCCTCATTAGAAATACAAAAATCCAGGGCTAGCAAGTAGCGTGTGATCTACAGGCAACCTTCAGGGTGGAGATATACTGAACAGCTGAGTGTGAGCTTCACAAGTGAGAGGCTTGGTCCCGTCCCTGCAGACCCTGAGCCCTGGGTTCCATCCCTGAAGACCCTGAGCCCTGGGTTCCATCCCTAAAGACCCTGAGCCCTGGGTTCCATCCCTGAAGACCCTGAACCCTAGGTTCCATCCCTGCAGACCCTGAGCCCTGGGTTCCATCCCTGTAGACCCTGAACCCTGGGTTCCATCCCTGCAGACCCTGAGCACAGCTGGGTGTGGCCCAAAAATCATAAAAAAAGGAAAAAAAGAGCAAAAGGCTCCCCCTTGAACTGAGGCTGCATTTCTGTGGTTGTTTGCAACATCTGGAAACACTCTGGCTTGTGCCTGGGCTGTGGTGTGGGGGCAGCAGATTCTGTCTCCAAATAAGCCCGTTTCTTGTTTCATAACTCTAAGGTGTTTTTGATTTTCTGGTTCCCCTTCCCGCCATCCCTCCCCAGGGAAAGCAAGTTATTTATTTATTATTATTTTTAGGAGCTAGTAAGCTGTATTTTCTGTTGTTTCTGTTTTTAGGGGTGTGACATGGAATGCGGAGTGAAGGGGTGTGCTCCACCGTGCTCAGGGGACCAAGCAATGCTGGGGATCAAAGCAAGGCTGTGTGTGTGTGTGTGTGTGTGTGTGTGTGTGTGTACCACACTTAACCTCAGAGACATCTCCTAGGCCCCTACAATTTCATTTTGAAACTTTTTGTTGCCTTACCCCCCTTTTATTGTGATTTCAAAAATATTTGTTTATTAATTAACTTTTGGGTATGTGTTTGCTGGGCACGGAATCCAGGCTCTATGTTGTACCATTGAGCTGTATGCCCCGCCCTTGTGCTGTTTTTAAATCCTCAGGGAAAAAAAGTTTTAGGGCCACACCTGGAAGTGTTCAGGGGGCTACTCCTGGCTCTGAACTCAAGAGTCGCTCCTGGCAGTGCTCTGGGGACCATACGTCATGCTGGGGATCAAATTCAGATTGGCTGTTTACAAGGCAGGAGCCCTACCCGCCGAACAATCCCTCTGGCACCTGTTTTAAAACCCTTTAAAGTCACTTTTGGTATAATATTTTTTGGGGCCACACACGGTGGTGCTGGGATTATGTGCGGTGGTGCAGGTTTCACTCTTAAATATCCCAGCTCAGTGAGCTATCTTAGAGCCCTAGTTCTTTTATGTTTATTAAATCTTTGGAATAAAATTTTATTATTATTATTATTATTTTGCTTTTTGGGTCACACCCGACAATGCTCAGAAATTACTCCTGGCAGTGCTGGGGGACCATATGGTATGCCAGGGATTGAATCCAGGTCGGCCACCTTCAAGGCAAACGCCCTGTCTGCTGTGCTATCGTTCTGGTTTCTGGAAATTTTTTTTTTTTTTTGGGTCACACCCGACAATGCTCAGGGGTTTCTCCTGACTCTGCACACAGGAATTACTCCTGACGGTGCTTGGGGGACCATATGGGATGCCGGGGATCGAACCCGAGCCGGCATGGGCTGGCCGTGTGCAAGGCAAGCGCTCTACCCGCTGGGCTATCGCTCCGGCCCTTGGTTTCTGGAAAAAATTTTAATGTAGCCTATAGCTCTTTTTTTTTTTTTTTTTTTGCTTTTTTGGGTCACACCCAGCAATGCTCAGGGGTTTCTCCTGGCTCTGCACTCAGGAATTACTCCTGGCGGTGCTCGGGGGACCATATGGGATGCCGGGATCGAACCTGGGATGCCAGGGATTGAACCCGGGCCAGCATGGGCTGACCGCGTGCAAGGCAAACACCCTACCCGCTGGGCTGTTGCTCCGGCCCCAAATGTAGTCTATAGCTCTTAGGCATATCTCAATATCCAAACAATTCTGATTTCAGAAAAAAGAAAATCTGAATTAATGTTATTCTAGCAACAAAAATCTCTGAATACTTTGTATACCCAAATCACACAATATGCTAGGGTACTGGAGCATCAGAAACAGGTATCATAATTAATCATTCTTGTGAAAAAAATTGAGTCATCAAATTCTCATTCACCTGCAGGGCACCTGGAAACTTGGAAGAGGGAAGGAAATTTTGCAGCTTGCCCAGGAAAGGAACCCAGGGCCAGAGTCATAGCTCAGCGGGTAGGGCATTTGCCTTGAAGGTGGCCGGCCCGGGTTTGATCCCCGGCATCCCATATGGTCCCCAGCACCGCCAGGAGCAATTCCTGAGTGCAGAGCTAGGAGTAACCCCTGAGCATCACCGGGTATGGTCACAAAACAAAATGAAAAAAAAATAAGCAGTGAACAACAGAAGTGTGTCCAAGTACACCCGCCCCACAGCATCTGTTCTTCCCAAACACCCAAGTGCATCCTTTCCACTTTAATAGCACACGCCCTTCCTCCAGCTGATGTTTGGCACTCGCTAAAGTCTCTGTGTTGGACACATTTCTAGGCATTCTTTTCTTCTTCTCCTCCTCCTCCTCCCCTCCCCTCCTCCTCCTCTTCCTCCTCCTCCTCCTCTTTCTCCTTCTCTGTCTGTGAATCCTTTCTTTGGGGTGGGAAGGGGCATACCCAGGTGTGCTCAGGATCTACTTTTAACTCAATGCGGGTCGTCCCCCCAACACACGCACACCTCCCATAGCTGCTCAGGCACCACACACAATCAGGATTCGAACCCTGGCCTTCTGCGTGCAGTGCGTGTGCTCAGCCCTGTGAGTTCTTCTCATGGGTGAGTTATTACCAGAGCAGAGGCAATTCTGTGGCCACGCTGAACAGTGGCTTGTTATTCTGCGTTCTGAAAAGCAGCTCAGCCGGTGATGTCAGATGAGGAACATGCAAGTACAGGAGGCAGAATTTGGTCAGGAAATCACTGAACGTGGCAGCCACTCGGAGAGATGGTGGGACAGGGTAGAGGTCAGGGCACCTGCCTTTGCTGTGACAATGGCGTGAATCCTGGACCTGGGCACCCCAAAGACCCTCCAAAAAAGACCCCGGAACAAATCTGAGACCAGGGAGAAAATGAAAGAAAAAGATGAGTGAGCATGTGTGTGTGTGTGTGTGTGTGTGTGTGTGTGTGTGTGTGTGTGTGTGTGTGTGTGTGTGTGTGTGTGTGGTGCGTGTTTCGGACCCTTTGTCCCAAATTGGGGGAACACATGTGCCAGCCCCTCCTTACCAGCTCAGTCTGTGGGCTCCGACTGCTGGCGCTGAGTGCTGGGTCGGTCATCGCTGGAGGTCTGGCTCCCTCTGCTGGCCGCTCGGCCCACTGCTCTGATGTGCAGACGGCGAGGACGGAGCCCCCAGCCCACATGTTGGGGCAAGGGGCTACAGCAGAAGGCGGACCCTTGCCTGCATCAAGCATCGGCCCAGGTGGGAAGCGCTGGAGCGAGGGGGTCCCCAGGCTCCGGCTGCCTGTCAGGGGCGTCTCCTTGGGTGCCGTGGCTTCAAGTGCAAGAGTGGATTCCGGCGTGGACTGTTTGGGCCCCTCCCCAACCCCACTGGAGTTCTGAAGCCTAATGCATAGTGTCTGGAGGTTCGGGGTGGGAGGGAATCCTCCGGGCAGAGGCGTCCTGCAGGCACCGAACCCGAAGGGGAACGAGCGGCCTCATCGCCCCTCCCTGCGCGGTGTGAGCACGCAGCGAGAAGGGGGCCATAGTGCGAGCCAGGACGAGGACCCCCGCCGAAGCTGGCCACTGCACCCTCCTCTGAACTCTCCACTCTCCCGAACCACGAGAAGTTCATGTTGTATAAGATTCTGCTCTCGATAGGTGGTCCATGAGCCAACATACAAAGTTCCAGGATATATACCCACAGTCCAACCCAGATATCAAGCAGTAGATAAATCGGGGATCCGTAGCACTAGCTAAACCCGCCCATTTTATTCCCCCTGAATCAAGGCCAGCAGTTTGCTGAAGCCTTAAAAATCACTATCACTATCTTCCCGGTCATCATCGATTTGCTCGAGCGGGCACCAGTAACATCTCCATATGACCTGTCTCATGCAAGTAGAGCCCAAGGGCATCTGCTTGCTCCAGGAACATGAAGAGCCTCAAACCATTCCATTAGGTCATGGGAATGAGGTCTATAATTGTTACTGGTATCTGGCATATCAAACACGACACGGGTAGCTTGCCAGGCTCTGCCGGGCGGGTAGCATACTCTTGTAGTCATCTCTAAATCCAGCATTTATTGATGAACCGCTGAGGCCGCTTGCGGCACGCGAGCCGGGCTGTGATAGGCTGGTCTGTGGGTGGAGTTCTGACGAGGGGGAAGTCGGGATGTGGAAAATGGAGGTCCTCATGGAGTGGGGGTCGTCTGGCCTTAAAAATAAAAATAAAAAAATAAAAAAAAAAGAAAAAGTCTTTCTATGGTCCGTTGACCATTTCAGAATTTTGGAAATGTAATGGTCAGTTCACTAAAAAAAAGCACCTGAATGATTAAAATGGAAAAAATAGGGCTCCTGGGGCTTTACAGGGGTTGAAGCGCTTGACTTCATTCAGCCACAGAGGTCCAATCCCGGGGCTCACACAGACTCCAGCCCTGCAGGAGTGATCCCTGAGCACAGAGCCAGGAGTTAGCCGGAGCACCACCAGGTGTGGCCCAGCTTCCCAGCCCACCAAATAAAAACATTTTGAATAAGTGGGATTTTATAGCATTAGATTTATAAATAAGATACTATCGCCGATGGCTTCTGCCATAGCCAGCATGTGAAAGCGTCTCCTGTTTCCCAAGTCTGCGTGTCTGAGGGTGGCGGGAACGTGATTGGCGCCACCTGGTTCTCAGGGCGTCACGAGTCTCACGAAACGCATCCTGAGACTAGAGTCACTCACGAGCCCTTCCTAACCGGCCTCAGATTCTTCCTCAGTTGCATTTTCTGCGTTCTGTGCCCCCTCTCTGCCTGGGATTCGCCACCTGGCCCCGCATTCTTGGACACCAGTCAAGATCTTGCTCCGTTACGGGAGCAAGCCTGGACCTGGGAGAAGCAGCAGGTGCGAGGTGCTTCATTCATGGTCTGGAAGTACAGGCAGAGAAATCGCAGGGACTGCAGGACCCTTGGGAGGCCGGTGGGAAACCAAGCAGGGACCTGGTGAATGCGCTATCGCCCGCTCTGCTCAGGTTGCTACGCGCGCCCTCTGCTGGCACAAAAGGAGCACTGTCCCCGGGTCAGACCGGCCCAGGTCTCCTGCCTGACCTTCCCAACAAATCCCTCCGGGGAAAACCCACCTGGCCTCCTGTACTCAGCTTTGCTACCACCTCCTTCGTGACAGCTCAGGTTCCGGGCCTAGGTAAGAGCTTCCTCCTCTCCCCCCCACTGCACTCCTGTATTACACTGGTCTCTCTTACGCTATCCTGTAAGCGCAGCCCACCCTACTGCCTATTTCCTGCACTCGCTTCCCTTAGGGTCGACCAGCGACCCTGGCGGTACTCCCTGACACGCTCCCTTTAGCTCTGCCTGCCATGCGCCAAATGTCCATGAAACTGAAATGGATGGACTCCAACTCTCTGTGCGGTTGTGGGATGAGCGATGGGGTGACGTGACATTGGGGCGTATGAGAAACATACACACAGGGCCTGGAGGAGCTCACAGGGGGAGACCGCACGGATTCCAGGCCAGCATCACACACCGCCCAGATTACCTCTGGGAGGGACCCCTGAGCTCGAAGCCAGAGACAGCCCGAACATAGCCAAAGGTGTCCTGAAAAAACTACACCTATGCCACAGCATAGTTATGCGTTTATTTTGACCATCAAAGGACCAAAACTTGTTTAATTATGCACACGCATGCACACACATCTTTTCTTGCTTTAATTAAAAAATTATTTCTCATATATACCACCTACGGCAGAGCCTGGCAAGCTACCCGTGTTTTATTTGATATACCAAAATCACTTGTATCACTTGCCTTCCGTTGTTCATCGATTTGCTCAAGCGGGCACCAGTAACATCTCCATATGTCCTGTCTCATGCTAGTAGAGCTCAAGGGCATCTGCTCACTCCAGGAACATAATGAGTCTCAAACCATTCCATCAGGTCATGGGAATGAGGTACTGGTATTTGGCAGATCAAATACGACATGGGTAGCTTTCCAGGCTCTGCCGTGCGGGTAGAATACTCTTTCTGTGGAATAAAAGTTTTTATATATGTTCTCGATAGAACTCCTTTATTAGATACCCTTTTTTAGGTAGGGGCTGGAGAGGGTGGTGGTGAACCCAGTTGTGCTTAGGGCTTACTCCTGGCTTTGCACTCAGTTTCACTCCTGGCAGGCTCAAGGGAATATATGGGGATCAAAACAAATCACCCCCTTGCAAGGCAAGCGCCATACCTGCTGAACTATTCCTTCAGCTCATAAATTGGCATTTTTTCAAAAATTTCTCCTACTCTTTTTTTGTGGGAAGACTGCCCAGTAGTCTCGGGGCTTTTTCTGGCTCTGTGCTCAGAAATGACCCCTCGCAGTGCTGGCGGCGGGGTGGGGGGGTGTTGGACAATGATGACAGTATGTAATGCCAGAGACCCAACTGAGATTGGCTGTATGCAAGGCAAACCCCTTCCTTTCTGCACAATCTCTATGTAAGCCATTTCCTACTCCTCTGGCTTGTATCTTTACCAGAGGAGAGATTCTAAAAGTCTGAACTATCTGTTTTGTTGTTGGGGTAAGGGTGGTACTCAGGGGCCACCCTTACCAGTAATATTATGGACCTCATTCCCATGACCTGAAGGAATGGTTTGAGGCTCTTCCTGTCCCTGGAGCAAGCAGATACCCTTGGGCTACATTTGCTTGCGACAGGGCGTATGGAGATGTTACTGGTGCCCGCTAGAACAAATCGATGAGCATCAGGAAGACAAGTAAAAAAAAAAGTGAAAATTTCTCATACACTGTTCCAGATCCAAGGTCCCAAAGACTTTTGGAAGCCAGACAGTTCAAAAGACTGGAGCACCAAGCTGTGCTCCTGACTGTGCTCAGAGATCACTCCTGGTGGGACCAGGGGATCATACTCAGAACCTAGGCCTGCTGTATGCCAAGCAAGCCGTCTCCCCCAGCGCACTAAGTCTCTCCCCAACAATTTCTTTTTCACAACCAAGGTTGGTGTTTTACTTTTCATGAGAAATGTATTAGATTATTTTTAACATTTTATTTTATTTTAGGCAGTGTGGTTTACAGTACTGTTTAAGGGTAGGGTTTCAAGTATAAAACATTCCAGTATTATTTTTCCTACAGTCAGTGGTGCTCAGGGCTTACTTATGAATCTGTGCTCAAGGATCATTTCTTTTTTTTTAATTAATTAATTTATTTATTCCCCCCAAATTTTATTACAGCATTTTAGACATACAATTGAAAGATGCTCATGTAGAGCCTTGGTTCCACAGTGTTCCAACATCCATCCCTCTACCCGACCCGAACCCATCTCCCATCACCAATGTCCCCACCTCCCTCCCCTCCCACACCTCAACCACTTGGCGGGTTCTGTATGTCATTTCTCTCCTCTTTATCTCTCCCTCTCGCCCAAACCCCCTGCACATCGTGGAATGCAGTGCATCGAAGGACATCACTGTTTCCACTATTTTAATGGACCGCACGGCCGCAAGCGGCCGCGCGACCCTGGGCTCGAACTGCTTTGCTCTGTTAATCTGGTCGTGAGGCAGTTTCCCAGCATCCGGACAGTGAAGGTGGTGCCTAGTGTGGTGGGCGAGTCTCATCCGGCTGCTTCCGGGACCCCCAGAGGTGATGGGCCCACTCCCAAAACCCATCTGTCCTCCTGGGGCTCCATGGTCAGCTGGGCCCGGGGCAAGCTGAGTTCCAGCTTCCCCAGCCGCATGCTATGGCTGGTGGCCCCAGGGCAGCTCCTGGGCGGGGCCACCAGGCTCGACAAAATGGAGGGGGAAGGGCCGACTCCTGACTCCATCTGACGAATTCCCAGTAATTCAGGGATCACTTCTGGTGGGGCTTAGGGAGAATCATATAGGATGCTGGGGATTGCCACCTGTGAGGCAAATACCCTGACCACTGGACTATCTCTCCAGCCCATTTTTTAAATGAAAAACAAAAGCTTTCTTTCATTTCCTATTATCACTGATGTTCTCTGGATGCCACTGAACATTCCTTGAGGACATCCCAGTTTGATCCCAACCTCCCATGACAGCCACCACATCTGGTCTGTCTGGAATGATGGGTGCTGCTGGGACCTGGGTGGAATGTCCAAGTGTTGGCTGGGGTTGTTGTCGGGGCAACTGGGTGTAGCCTTGTGGGCAGTTGAGAGCCACACAGGGGCTGCCATGCTTTGTGGATCTTGAATTTGGATTTTTTTTGGTGGAGGCGGTGCCGTCCACGGGGTGACACGGGTCCCCAGTATTCTCTCCTTGGTCTGCGTGGCAGGCCGTGCTGTGCCCACCTGTCATGGGCCTCTTGGTGCTGCTGCTGTCCAGGCTGGTCCAGTGTGTGAGAGGTCAGCGTAACTCCAAGAGGGAACAGCTCTTGGCAGACCACCTGGCCCAGCAGATCCAGGAGAGGAGGCGTCTCGCCTGTGTGACGTCAAGGCCGAGTACCTGGGGTCCAGAGCGGCATCCGGGAGGATGCCCACAGTGACTGCAACAAGACCAGCGCTTTGCTTCAAGCCCTGGATGCAGGGAAACGCCAGAGGTGCCAGGAGGAGACGGGGGAAGACGCTGCAGGAGGTCAAGGGGACAAGCACAGAATCTGGTTGGTGACTCTCGGGAGGCCAAGAGCCCCTTCCTCAGAGATGCCCCTGGAGCGGCCGTGGGTCTTAAAGCAGCTCAGTGCTCTCCCCTCCGCTCAGAGCTGAGTGCCAGGCCATGTTCGGTCCCCTCCATGTGTTTGTGTGTGCCCACAAACGCACACACTCATGTATGTGCACACTCACGCACAAGCATGCACACACCCTCCACAGCGCCTGACACACTGGGGCCAGTGAGAGGGAACGGGAGCCTTTCCCGCTCTACCAATGCCCATCTACAGGGCATTGCACTGGGGGCTACCTGTGGGTGGGGCGATGCATGCTCGCCCTTGCGCCCACGCCGGGCACTCATGGTGGCCCCCAGCGTGAGCACCGCGCCATCGCGAGACCAGAGCATGGATTCATCCTGCTGGTTTGCCTGTTGTCACCCGGGTGAGCCCAGCACCCCGTACGCATGACTCGGGGCCCCTTCCCTTCACAGCCCTTTCCCCACCTGCCCCCCTGGAAGAAAAAGACTGAGTTGGGCATGGTGGGACTCACATCGTTCGCAGCCTGGGGCATCGCATTTGCTGAAATTTCAGTTGGTTTTTCAAAAATAGGCTGGGAGTGCATGACCGAGTAGGTGTATGCGAGTGTGTGTGTGTGTGCGTGTGTGTGTGTGTGCGTGTGTGTGTGTGTGCCCATGTGTGTGGCTACACTG
Organism: Cryptotis parvus; assembly: GCA_021461705.1. NCBI lineage: Eukaryota > Metazoa > Chordata > Mammalia > Eulipotyphla > Soricidae > Cryptotis > Cryptotis parvus. The sequence continues at coordinate 45,615 of JAJIBD010011141.1, forward strand.
TCTCCCTAGAACCAGCAGGTACAGTCCTGGTGCCCCCTTCCACCATTAAACACTCACATGCACACCCCAAAACAGGCTGCAGAGAGAAAGCCTGGTGAGCTGAGCGCCTGCTTTCACCCGGGGTCTGGCTGGACCCCCACAGCGCTGTCCCCGAGCACTGCTGGGAGTGACACCTTTCCCCTGCCGGCCCCTCTCCCTCCTAATCCAGCTCAGAGTGGGCGGTTGCTCCTGGGGCCCCCAAACAAAACCACCACAAAACCCACAATGAAAAGCCAAAAGCTTTGGCGCAATCCCGAAGCTGATCATGTTGAACATGTCCAGGATCTGACCACAAATGTCCATGTCCAGGCAATGCTGGGGAACTCTCACAGGTCCGGAGCACCAGCAGAGGCGCATGCCAGGAGCCAGGGTCCCTCCACCCCAAACCTCCGGGAGGACAAGGCTAGGTGATGTGTAAGATCGTAGGTGATGTGTGAGATCTCTATCCATCAGAGGCGCTGAGGAAAGACTTTGCGAGCTGGGGCGAATTATTTATTTCATGTTTGGTAGGGCGGTTCAGGGATCTTGTTTCTGCTGCTGACAATTTACACAAAGACCCCGAGCCCTTATATAGGCCAAGGTAACATTAAGAGTCTGATTTGCATTCCATTTGGTCGGCACAAAAGAAACAAGAGTTCTGTTACATTTTGGGAGTAGAGCTATCTCTGTAAGAGTTGTTTCCCGTGCAAACCAAGAACCAGATACACAGGAAAGAGCTAGCATTGGGCTCACTTATTGGGCGGAGACCGGCAGGCGGGAGTGCTCTCAGGACAAAGTCAGGGCAGTGTCGTAAAAAGAGCAAATGGGAGGAGAGGTAACTGCAGGGCAATGACTAAGATAGCAAGCAGGGTCCGTGGTTCTGCTTCATGGAGACAGGCGCGCCAGGGGGACCCCCGTTCTGTCATGGAGACAACGCCAGGGGAACCCCTGTTCTGTCATGGAGACAGCGCCGCCAGGGGAACCCGTGTTCTGTCATGGAGACGGCGGCTTGCCATGGAAACCTGTGTTCTGTCATGGAGATGGCGTTGCCAGGGAAACCCGTGTTCTGTCATGGAGACAGTGTCGCCATGGAAACCTGTGTTCTGTCAAGCAGGCAGCGTTGCCAGGGAAACCCGTGTTCTGTCATGGAGACAGCGTTGCCATGGAAACCTGTGTTCTGTCATGGAGGTGGCGTTGCCAGGAAAACCTGTGTTCTGTCATGGAGACAGCGTCGCCAGGGAAACCCGTGTTCTGTCAGGCAGGCAGCGTTGCCAGGGAAACCTGTGTTCTGTCATGGAGATGGTGTCACCTGGGAAACCCGTGTTCTGTCAGGCAGGCAGCATTGCCAGGGAAACCCGTGTTCTGTCATGGAGACAGCGTTGCCAGGAAACCCGTGTTCTCTCAGGGAGACGGTGTTGCCAGGAAACCCGTGTTCTGTCATGGAGACAGCGTCGCCAGGGAAACCCGTGTTCTGTCAGGCAGGCAGCGTTGCCAGGGAAACCCGTGTTCTGTCATGGAGACAGTGTCGCCAGGGAAACCCCTGTTCTGTCATGGAGATGGCATTGCCAGGGAAACCCGTGTTCTGTCAGGCAGGCAGCGTTGCCAGGAGAACCTGTGTTCTGTCCTTAAAACAGCATCCATCAGACTTTCACACATCTTTTGGTCCGCTTTCTGCCAACAGCTAGGGATGCAGTCCCATTGTATCCCATTGTATCTGGCCAAAGACGGAACCACTCATGCCTGAGCAGTGAAACTTCTCGTGGAGCCCACCATCTCCAGGCTGGGAAATGGTCCCAGTGTCAGGCTACAAACCTTCTGAAGAGAGAAGCTGTTTTGTTGCGAGCCTCCCCTGGATGGCGTCCAGGATAATCTCCACGTCCCAGGGCTGACTGATCCTGGGTTCGCGATGAGCGAGCAGGTGTCTCGGGTTCTCTGCGCAAGTCTGCAAACATAGCTGAGGAAGGGGTGGCGGAGGCCCTGATGAGTGCTCCATTGTAATCGATGGGCTGTAAGCACAGCACGGGCACAGCATGAATCTCTCGTGTTTGGGCCACACCTGATGATTCTCAGGGGTTACTCTTGGCGCTGCACTTAGGAATTACTCCTGGCAGTGCTCGGAGGACCATATGGGATGCAGGAGATCCAACCCAGGTCTGCCACCTGCAAGGCTAACGCCCTACCCGCTGTGCTGTCGCTCCAGCCTCATAGATATTTATTTTCTTTTCTTCTTGTTTTCCTTTTCTTTGTTTCTCCTGGCTCTGTGCTCAGGAATCACTCCTGGTGGGGCTTGGGAGACCATATGGATGATGGGGACTGAACTCGGGTTGGCCATGCACAAGGCAAACGCCTTACCTGCATTTTTAATGCAATAAAACCCTACCCGGTTTTATTGCATTTATTTGCGCCATACCCACTGATGCTCAGGGGTGACTCCTGGAGGGAGACCATTTGGGATGCCAGTGCTTGAACTGAACTATTTCTCCACCCACTGAACTACCCACTGAACTGTGTCTCAGGCCCAAGGAAGGGTTTTTTATGTGGAGCTTAGAGCTGCAGCTATCTTGAAGCTGGAGAACAGAAGAACCAAATCTTTGAGATCAGACCAGAAGAAAGAGAACCACCATCTCCTCCAAGACAGACCAGCTGCTGGTCACGAACCATCGTCACAGGACCTGAGAGATAGTTCAGGGTAAGGCACTTGCCTTGCATGCAGCTGGCCCAGGTTCAGTTCCCAGCACTGCCCGCACCACCAGGAGTGAACCTAGGCACAAAGCTAGTAGTAAGCTCTGAGCACTGTCTGATGTGGCCCCCCAGCCAAAACCAGAACCAAAAACACTCAAACATCGCCATAAGATCAAGAAGATAGAATTCATATAAACTACCCTTTCAGATCATCATACTCTGAAAATAGACATGAATCACAAACAGACACTGGGAAGCAAATGCAAAACACATAAGCACAGTAAATCAAAGAGGGAGAAAAATTGCTCAGGGCACCCAGAGGCTTAGACAGTTACCACAAGCAAAAAATAGAAGAAAGGAAAAGAGAAAATAACTGTTTGCAAGCAGAGGCGTGTGCAAAGCCCATGGAGTCTCGGTGCCATCTCGGGGCCAGACCTGCCCATTTCTGCACCCACCCTGGGCCTGTAGCTTGCCGGGCACTGTGGAACTTTCTGCTCAGCAAAGAAAGGTGCCTTCTGCCCCCTTGGAGGGTGAGATCTTCTCCGTAAGACCTTTGTCCACTCCCCAGCCAGGCTGCCTCAGCCAGAGGTGAAGTCCTGTCTTCTCTTGCCCTCCCGATGAGGAAACTTTCATTTGAACAACTGCTCAGAGCGCCCCCTGCGGGCTGACTGGCAGCTGTGCACCTCACTGCTGCCACCATTGCCGCCAGGCCTGAGAGGTTGGACCTTGAGGCTGCAGGTGCCAACAGAAGTGACCCCCTCAGGGGTCCTGAGGGCTCTGTTCTGCTGTGGAGGGGCTAGGAGGCCGCTCTCAGGGGTACAGACTGCAGCTGACAGGGTGTCTGGCGCAGGCAGCTCTGAACTGTGGGACCTGCCCTTGGGCCTGTGTCCAGCACTTCCTGTCATGGGTTGTGAGAAGTACAGTGTGAGATCCAGTATCCGTTTGGAGAGGGTTTTGCGTTTTGAGGCCACACCTGGCTGTGCTCAGGGGTGAACTCCTTTATTTATTTATTTATTTATTTTTTGCTTTTTGGGTCACACCGGCAATGCTCAGGGGTTACTCCTGGCTCTTTGCTCAGGAATTACTCCTAAGCGGTGCTCAGGGCACCATATGGGATGCCGAGGATTGAACCCGGGTCAGCCACATGCAAGGCAAACGCCCTACCTGCTGTGCTATTGTTCCGACCCCTTGTCTGTATTTCAGATTTCATATATTACTGAGTTCATGTGGGATGGGTATTTCTTAGATATTTTTGGTTTAATACAGAAAAATACAGTTTTTTTCTGTATTAGTTAGACTATAGATAACAGATGCTGTTACTGGCTCTCCCTGTGCTCAGCTGATCATGAAGCTTCCGGGGAGGGAAGACAGGTCCTAGCCCTGATCTGCCATCCCAGTAGAGCTTCACAAGAAGCCAGGAGGAACCCCACATCATGAGGGCCGCCATTTTCAACATCCGGACTCCACAGCTCGTCAGAGCTCCACCTAAGAGAAAAACCCTATCTCTTCCCATTGTGTGCGGCCGCTTTGCGGCGCCGGAGTTTATTAGTAAATGCACTGCGAGCCCTACCGAGAGTATACCATCCACATGGCAGAGCCTGGCAAGCTACCCGTGTCGTGTTTGATATGCCAAAAAACCAGTAACAAATTATTGACCTCATTCCCATGACCTGAACAAATTGTTTGAGGCTCTTCATGTTCCTGGAGCGAGCAGATGCCCTTGGGCTACACTAGCACAGGACAGGACTTATGGAGATGTTACTGGTGCCTGCTCGGAAAATCAATGAACAACGGGAAGACAAGTGATCAAGTGAAGTGATTTTTGGGTCACATCTGACAATACTCAGGGGGTTACTCCTGGCTCTGCACTCAGGAATTATTCTTGGCGGTGCTTGGCGGACCATATGGGATGCCGGGGATTGAACTTCGGGTCGGCGGCGTGCAAGGAAAAATGCCCTACCTGCTGGACTATCGCTCTGGCCCCAGGGATGAACTCTTGACTCAAGGACCACTCCCGGTGGTGCTGGGGACCATATGAGGTGCCAGGGATCGATCCCAGGTCAGTCACGCAACAAGGCAAGTGCTGTCCAGGCTGAGCTATCCTTCGGCCCCAAGGAACCTCTCCTGTAGCTGATCATTTGTAACCCCTCTGTCTCCCTTTTCCTGCAGAAGTCTCTATGCAGGAGGCCAGAGTGATTGCACAGCAGGTGACCTGGGTTTGATCCCGGCATCCCATATGGTCCCCAAGTTCCACCAGGAGTAATTCCTGAGTGAACAGCCAGGAGTAACCCCTGATCATAGCCATGGTGACCCAAAATTTTTTTTTAAAAGTCTCATACAAACTCTTTATGTTTTCCTTTTTGAGTCATACCCAGTAATGCTCAGGGGTTACTCCTGGCTCTGCACTCAGGAATTACTCCTGGTGGTGCTCAGGGACTATATCGATGCCAGGGATCCAACCTGGGTCAGCTGTGTGCAAGGCAAAAGCCCTACCCACTGTGCTACCACTCTGGCCCCCCTCTGCAAACTCTTAACTGGTGTTCCCTTGTTCTGCATGTAGGCCTTGTGTGTAAGGGCCATGTCTGGCCATGGACGCAGGCAGTGCCCAGCGGTGGTGGGGCACCACCTCTTTCTCACTCATGTCTCCCCTCTGCTCTTGGACAATAGCCTTCTGGTGTCAGGATTCAGAGGTGAGAGGCAGGGAGGCAGTTCCCGTGTCACCCTCAGGCCAGGCTCTCTCAGAGGTCTCCGGGTAGGTCAATGACAAGGATGGATGGCAGAGGGCACCCCCGCGCCCTATCTCGAACTCTCGCGCCTTCTTCCTGAGGCAAGGGATAATGTTACAGCCTGTGTGTGTCCCAGGACCCGTCCAGGCCTCTCATGTGCAGAAACTTTACCCCTTTGTCCTCAGTTTCAGGCCCCAGTCAGTAAAGAGTCTGTGAAAATGGTCCTTTGGAGCATCTTGTTGCAAAGGGGCTGTTGGCATGAATAGACAAAGGATTGGATGCAGAGATGGTGGACAGCCTGTGGTGTGTCAGCATCCAGAAGCGTCTAGGTGAGTAATGAGGCCCTGGGAGGTGGATGGAGGACAGGAGGCAGGAGGGGCCCGCATGCTGCCCAGGACAGCTCGGGTGTGACCTCTGAACTCTCTCACCCCAGGGCCAGGTTTCGAGCCATGCTCCTACACGTCTGCACAATTGCCTCATCTCTAAGTGGGGTCATGATGCCCTCACCCCCACCCCCAAGGCCCAGGATGAATGAGGCTCTGGGGCCAGGTCTCTGCAGATCAGCCTCCCCTCCACTCAGAGCTCGGTTGCTGGTGCGCCTGTAGCTGAGTCCCGGGGCAGGGGCTGCTGTGCTTAAGAGCTGCTTGGAGGCGTCAGCATGGGGTGCCTGGGAAGATGGGAGACGGGGCTGAGGGATTCAGGGTAGGGAAGCTGGGTCCAGGCTCTGCTAGACAAGAAGCCAGAGCTGAGGGACCCCACGTGGTTTTGGGAGTGTGTGTCCAGCCTGGCTATATGGGAACTAGTCAGCTATGGGTCCTGGCCAGGAGCCTGGGTGTGGGGGAGAAGCTGGCTCTGTGCCCCATCAGAGCAGCCTTCCTGTGGACTCCCACCCGGGGGGCAGACTTGACTTTGGGAATGAACTTCTGACTCTGGAGCCCAGGGGAGGGACCAGTGGCACCAACAGGGCCACCCCAGCATGACGGGTACCCCATGACTTGAGCAGAGCAGTGTGAAGACCGGCATGGCTGAGACTGGAGGGAGCCCAGGGCTGAAGGGACCATTTGCCCTTGGTATTTGCCCACAAAGCTCTGGTTCCAGGGATGGAACCCAGGTTCTATGCACTCCGCTCCCCTCTCTCCCCCATCTGCTAACAGAACGGAACTGTCATGCCGAGCAGCGCCTCTAAAGACAGTGTACAGGGCCCTGGAGAGTACAGCAGTTATGGGGGCTTCCCCTGCATCCTGCCCCACCCCTAGTTCGAGTCCCCATCACCACACATGGTCCCCTGAGCACCGCCAAGGGTCACTCCTGAGCACAGAGCCAGGAATAAGCGCTGAACAGCACTGAGTGTGGGCCCGAGCCTTAAACAAACACTTCATACATTCAAATAAAGATGAGAACATCTGCTTGCTCTCCCGCCCTCTCAGGTGAGATTACTCTTCAGGCTGACTCCTCAGGGGCCTTAAATCACTAACTTTTTGGGGCCCACACCCAGAGAGGCTCACGTATTACTCCTGTGGTGCCAGGGAGCCATATGGGATGCCAAGGATCAAACCTGGTCTGTCACATGCCAGGCAAGTGCCCTGCCCGCTGGACTATCCCTCTGGCCCCTCTGGGGTCTTTGTGAATTGAGGTGGATTTCCCTCCCTTCCAGCTATGCGGTAACCCCCCCATGCCTGGCCTTGGCCATCTCCACAGGTCCAGCTCCACATCTGGTGAGCTTCTGCTCGCTCTGCAAAGTCTGACTCTCATCCTAGTCTTCCTGTCACTGGGAGAAGACAGGCAGGGAAGGAAAAGAGCAATTCCCCAGTCTAATCCTGGGGTGGGGTATGGGGTAAGCACAGAGACCCCCCTCCATCAGCAGAAGCACAGTGGACATAACAGGGAAGATGAGTGGAAGCCTACCACACTCAGAGTGAAAATATAGCACAGGAATATAGCCCACCAGTATCAGCTCTGTAGAAGCTCAGAGAACGACTCAGTGATGCTGTGACGAGGATGTTGAATGAGCTCATTAGACAATGGCACTGGCAGTCAGCGAAGCACAAGAAAGCATGAGGGCTGCAATGAGAAACAGCAGGGAGTAACAGAAACGAAGTGTGGGAGTGAAACAAAACCTCAAAGCAGGGATCAGTGACAGCACAGCAGGTTGAATGAGCTCATTAGACAATGGCACTGGCAGTCAGCGAAGCACAAGAAAGCATGAGAGCTGCAATGAGAAACAGCAGGAGTAACAGAAACGAAGTGTGGGAGTGAAACAAAACCTCAAAGCAGGGATCAGTGACAGCACAGCAGGTAGGGCATTTGTCTTGCATGTGACGGATGCAGGTTCAGTCCCTGACATCCATGAGCTTGTGTCCCCTGAACTCCTCCAGATGTGCCTGAGAGGTGCGGTGTCCTTTCTGCCCTATGATGGATCCCTGACACTGAGAAAAAAAATAAAAATATAAAGCCTTTGTAGCTCATTTCTTTTTCTTTCTTTCTTTTTTTGGGGGTGGCCACACCCAGTGATACTCAGGGGCTACTCCTGGCTCTGTGCTCAGGGGGTTACTCCTGGTGGTTCCTGGAGGACCAGGGGGCACTGGGATTGAACCCAGGCCCCTGGCACACAGAGAAGTGCGGCAGGCCTTGAGCATCTCCCGGCTCTGTGTCTCTTTTCCTGGTCTTATTTCAGATAAAATCTTCCTGTTCTCACTCTGTCATGCACAGCTTTCCCTGCCAGGTTACTGGCCATCACGCAAAGGGTTCCTCTGTGTGGCCTTCCTGGGTAGGGAGCAGCATGGGTGTGGGGGTGGGGGACTAGATCATCCTCATGCTAGCAAGGGAAGTTCTGCAGCAATCACAAAGGGACACTTAGATGAACTGAACCACTTGTATCACTGTCTTCCCGTTCATCATCGATTTGCTCGAGCAGGCACCAGTCACATCTCCATATGTCCTGTCACATGCTAGTGTAGCCCAAGGGCATCTGCTGGCTCCAGGAACATGAAGAGTCTCAAACCATTCCTTCAGGTCATGGGCATGAGGTCTATAATTGTTACTGGTATTTGGCATATCAAATACAACATGGGTGGCTTGCCAGGCTCTGCCAAATCAGCCTTTCCAAAATGACTGGAAATATGAAGAATGCTGATACCATACGGAAGAAAGAAGGAAACAACAGGCAGAGTCACCAATGGCTCTGAAACGCAGAGAGGAGGCAGGAGTCAGGAGGAAGGGGCATCTTCAGCGGAGCGCCGCAGCCTGGGGAAGGCACTTGTCTTGCACGGGCCAAACTGGGGGCCACCCACCAGCACCACACTGGGTCCTCGAGCACAGCAGGGAGTGACCCTGAGCACAGAGCCAGGACTGGCCTGAGCACTAACTGAGAGAGAGACAGACAGACAGACACAGAGACAGAGAGAAGAGAGAGAGAGAGAGAGAGAGGGAAGGACGGAGGGAGGGAGGGAGAGAAGCTGGGGGGCTGAGAGAGAGAAGAAAGAAAGAAGAAAGAAAGGGAAAATTGAACCTCAAAGAGACTGAGTAGTAGATTTCCAGAAAAGTGACTTCAGTGGAAACAAAGTGTAACAGAATCAGCAGCGTGAAGGACACAAGTGACAAAGTGCAGAAAGCACAGGTCTCCTTTTTTCATCAGAGACAAAGGAACAAACCCAGAGCAATCCGAGACTTCAGATCAAATAGCAGATAACGAGAGAATCCGGGCCAGGGGTCAGAGGCCACGCCTGGTTCAGTCCATGGTTCCTCTAGCCCTGTGGTCCCCA
>JAJIBD010011142.1:0-81543 GCA_021461705.1 Cryptotis parvus
TCCCAGCAGGGGGTGTTCATGGATAATTCTGAATGTGAAGTCATTTTTTTGGTTTGTTTTATAAAAACTGTCAATTCCTAGAGATTGACATATATCCTTTCAGTATGGCCTGGTTCAGTTGGGTGTATAATCTGTTTTTTTCATTTTGTTTAATTTTGCAGGAATCAATGTCTATTCTTCTGTTGAGCCACACCCCGGCCCTAGTCTGTGCCACTTTTGGGTTGGGGGTTGGTCTCCACCTCTTCTCTAGTCTATGCCACTCTTTTGGGTGGTGCTCCTGGATCTCTGCTCAGGGGTTACTTTGGTACTGCTCTGTAGACCACATTTACTGGGGGTCAAACCATGACTAACTACATGCAAAGCAAGTTGCCATACTATCTCTCCAGTCCAGTCTCTGCCATGTTAATAATTCTTTATTGGCTTTTGGAACAGACAAGATAGTGCTCTGAGTTTATTCCTGGTTCTGTTTCACGTACTGGCTCATATTTCATGCCAGGGATGTGCTGAGATTGACTGCATGCAAAGCAAGCACTTTAACCCATGTACTATCTCTCTGGCCCTCTCTTTGACGTTTTACAAAGAAACAGTCCATAATCAAACTCTCACTTGACAGATTTGCATCTATGTATAGCATCAGACTATATACCATTGTATTTTTCTTTTTTTTCCATGGGAGTGAGAAAAAGACTACGCCTGGTGGTGCTCAGGGCTTGTTCCTGGCTCTCCATTCGGGGTCACTCCTGAATGGGGGGACCATATGTAGTGCAGGTATTGACCCCAGGTCAGCTGCTCTGTAAGGCAAGTGCCTTATCTGCTGTATTCTCTCTGCCACTAGGAAACTTTCTTTTCATTGGCTTTTTCCCTCACAGCCTTCATCTCCATAGATGTGAATTGCTTATAACAGATTGCATTGCACAAAAGACTTTTACATCAGCCTTTTGATCAGGAACTCTAATCTGAGGACCATAAGCTGATTTTAGGAGGTTCATATAAAATTTTTACATGGATGTGCATTTTTTCTGAGAAGAGGATGTGGTGTTTTAGTAGATTCTCAAAATCACCATAGGCAACTTAGCCACAGCTCTGGCCCCAGCCCACTGGGGAAAGCGTGGAAGCTGTCAGCACAGAGCCATAGCAAGAGCTGCCCCATCTCAGTCCAGTTCTCCCATTTCCTCCACAAATACTTGAGCACCTGCTCTGGACACTGTCTTATGTGTCAGGAGTACAAGACAGGTGAGATCCCTGCCTTAAGCTCTCCTTTTGCTGGGAGGGAAATCTACCACCCATGAACCATATCAGGTAGACGCGGAAAGAATTTCAGCTGCGTTGAGTGAGAGTAAGTTCGACCGCTTTACACTTGGGTTGTCAGGGGAAGAACTTTGGGGTTTGCTTCATGCCCAGCCGTGCTCGGGACTACTCAAAGCTTAGTCCTGGGGGTGAGGGGACGCGGGGCATGGACCATAATGCTAAGGTTGGGTTGGAGGGGGCATGGGTGGAGGGTATCCGCAGCAGAGCGTGGGCTCCAGCCCCTTGAGCTTTGTCCCCAGGCGGGGAAAGCGCTTCAGTGAGGTGACAGTGGGCAGTTACGGGAATGAAATGAGAAGATCTGGGGAAATTGTGTTCTTGGCATAGGGGAGAGCATGTGCAAAGTCCTAGAGTGCTGTCGAGGAAGGGAGAGCATAAAGGGAAAGCATAGACGTGTCTGGTGGTGAGCAAGGAAGGAAAGGTGCCAGGGAAAGCGGGGAGATTATCGCAGCCCAATCAGGAAGGGCCTTCGGGGCTTTGTTAAGGCATTTGGGATGTTGAATCTGATGGGAAACCATTCAAGGATTTAAAGCAGGTTAGTGTCTGCTCTGATTTATATTTTAAAAAGATTATTCTGGCTGCTGCGAGGGAGAAAAGGTTGAAAAGGGACAAGATTAGAGTCAGGAAAAACAATTAGAAAATTATTTTGGTTAGCTAGTCTACAGATGATTGAGTTCCTATTCTTAATTACAGCTCATGTGCCTAACTGTATTCTGCGGTGCCTTCTTCATGTCGACGTTGAATTCTTTGGGGGGATAAATGGTGCAGGGTTGGGCCACACCTGGGAGTGCTCCAGGGCTACTTCTTACTCTGAGCGCAGGGGATTGCTCCTGGCTTTGCTCAGCAAACCACACATGGTGCCAGAGTGGGGGGTCAGCAGTTTTGAAATATTTCTTTCAATCTAATTTCAATATAGAAATAGTTGTATTTATCATGAGAAGATCCCTCATTTTTAATCTAAAAATATTGTGTTTTCTAACTATGTTTTCTTGACAGCAGGTAGGAAACACATACATTTAGTATACTGATGTTATCTCTTCTACCTCTACTTACTTTCTGGTCATAAAGTTGTTGGGGTTTTTTTGTTTGTTTTGTTTTTGTTTTTGCTTGTTGTCATACCTGGTAATGCTCAGGGGTTGCTCCTGGCTCTGCACTTAGGACTTACTCCTGGCAGTGCTCAGGGCACCCTATGGGATGCCAGGGGTTGAACCTGGTCGGCTGTGTGCAAAGCAAATGCCCTACCAACTGTACTATTTCTCTGGCCCCATGGATTTATCTTTCTTATATTTGGCCTAAAACTCCTCAGTGGTACCCTGGTTCCGGTATCTTTCTGCATGTTTTTGCATGAAGGGTACCCAGGTTCCATTTCTGGCACCATGTGGTGTTCCCTTTACACACACACACACACACACACACACACACACACACACACACACACACACACACACACACACACACACACACACACACACACACACACACACACACACACACCCCTCAGGCAGCCCGCTGGGACCAGTCCTCTGGAACAGACGATGTGTAATTAAGTTATATATTTGTCAGTGGGAAGCCTATAACTGTTTACAGTAAAAAAGGTGTGGATAGATTTTCATTTATTCATTGCTCATGTATCCAATAAATGCTGATTGCATTCCAATCATAAAAAAAGTTAGTCAGTTTGAGCCATGTTGGTATCCATGAAGCTAAAAGGCTGTTCGATTCTGAAAGATTTCCTTTTTTGTTTTTTGGTTTCGTTTTAGGACCACACAGGGTAGTAACTGAGGTCCACTCACCCTAAGTGCTAGGGGAGACAGCTGGTGCTGGTAAAATGGCCCAGGACCCCTTTAAGCTATTTCCCACCCCATTCTAGGGGATGGTTTCTGGTTACATAAATTAATCCGGTGGGGTGTGGGGAGTTGGGTCACACCCAGCAGTGTTAGGGGGGAATACTCCTTGCTCCATGCTCAGGGGTCTGGCCCTGTCTTTGTGGAGCTGCAGATTGAATTTGGGTCACCTGCATGCCAGGCAAACACCTTAACCCTTGTACTGTCTCTCTTGTCCCATCTTAGTTTATTTTATTTTAATTTGGGGGCACACCTGGTAGCCTAAGGGGCTGTTCTAGGCTCTATGCTCAGAAATGACCCATGGCAGGACTCAGGGACCCATTATGTGGTGCCTGGGATTCCAGCTGGTGTAGGCTACAATACAAGATAAGCACTTTATCTCCTGTACTCTCTTTCCAGCCTCCTGGAAGATTTCTTGATGGAAGGGTAGAAATTCAGGAGCCGTAAGAAGTAGTTCAGTGAAGTATCTGACTGGTGTATGGACCAGAACACAGCCATGTAAGAAATCAGTAAACAGGGTGGAGTTCTGCATCTTATTAGCTAATTACCACCCTTCCTTGCCAAGAAAAGTGCCTAAAACAAACAGTGTTTGTATTAAGTAACTATTTCTTGAACTTTCCCAACTATTTTTGTAGTTTCATGAAACTTATGAGTAAAAATGTGCAGCTTACTTCTTGGAGACACCTTTTTCCTGGACACTGATCAGGCACTGCTCTGATTAGGGACTGGTGTGGAGATCGCAGCTTCCTTCTCAGCACTCATCAGGGTAATGGTGTGGCTGGTGCTCCTTCTCCCCATCATGGAGCCACAAGAATACTGCGCTGCCACTTGCAGTGCTTGAAAAGAGAGGTGCCCTGCACTCACCTCCAGGTAGTTCCCCTGCTCCCCTCACCTAGGTTCACACTCTTATACAGGGCCCAATGGCCCCCTCTACCAGATCCCCAAACAGTAGCAAGGTTTAGGAAAGAAGGTGGACTTCCTCACAGAAAGGTAGGAAAGCTGATACACATGCGCTGCATTTGAATCAAACCCGAATAGCTACCTACAGGGACTTGAATGAGCATTGGAAGATGTAAAGGAATTGTTTGGCCATAATTCTTGCCACAGAGACGGGCGTCTGCCAAGAGATGACTTTGAAATTTCTGTCTTCTGTTTCTAATCTTAAGGCATCATAACATACAATTCTTTTGCCACTAGTCCAGTTTATTCTTTTATGATGAGGAAGAAGGCACTTTTAAATAACAATTATTTCCACTATAATTAAATAAATCTTCTTTTGTTTGTATTATATTTGTTACTATATTGTATACACACGCTGCTTGCTTAAACTTGCCCCTGTGACTACTTCACAGGAACTTTCTTCAGAAGTTTAAAGTCTTTGACTTCTTAAAGTATTAATGGGATTTGCCAAAGTTGTAGTATCTGAATGCTTGACTAGACCCAGCGCAGGACAGCAGCTTGTTCACACAGCTCCTCCAGCGGGCTTTTTCTTCTTCGACAATTCTACATTCATCTGAAGTGCCAAAGATTTAAAGGGAGATGTGTTTGGGTTCCACTCCACATATAACAAGACCAGGCATCTCACAAAGTGTACCTTAAAGGTCCAGATATTAGAAAAGTATGCTGCCCTCTGGGAGTGCCTAGATTATAAAAGATTAGCCTGAACCCAAGTGACTTTTGCCTTTTTGTCTGTTTTTGCTCCATATCATTATCCTGGAAGTTTATGTGCTTCTAAAGTATTTATTTAATAGATGCTAATACTCAGCTATTGATTAAAAAATGAATTTTTTATTTTTATGATTCTTTTTATTTGTAAGAGGAGAGGTTAGAGCTGTTTTGTCATTTGGAAAATCACCTTCTAACATGTTTTTTGAAAAACAGGATCAGTTTGTTTTAAAGCGTTTTTTGCTTCTTTTTTTGTAGGGAAGGGCAGTTTGGATGGCACGCGGGAGGTTGTTCCTGCAGGTGCTTGGCAGACCCTGTGGTCCCAGGGGATCAAAGCAGGGTCGGTGGCACATGCGCTTAACAAGCCTGTACCATCTCTACCAGTCCATAAGCACTTTTACTCTTAAGAAATTATGGACAAGAGAATTTATATAGTTTAGAGAGACCCCATGTATCTTCCACCTTCCCTTCTAGTAATTTGTATAATAGTTATGCAATAATTACCCAGAATGGAAGCTGATATTGCTCACTGTTTAAAACAGAAAAAATCGAATATGTTCTCGTAATGCGGAGGTGTATACAGAAAAGTCTCACTTTCCCTCCTCTTCAGTTTCTCCATGTCGATACATTCAAACCCAGGTAGATATATGTACCACTTATATGCATACTGATAGATTCTTTCCTTTGGGGAGAAATGGACTTTACTGTAATTTAATTTAATCTGTTTCAGTCTTTTTATCTTTATCATCTTTATAAATTAGTCACTTGTCTTCTTGTCACTTGTCTTCCCGTTAATCATCAATTTGCTTGAGTGGGCACCAGTAACGTCTCCGTTCGTTGGGAATGAGATCCATTATGGTTACTGTTTTTGGCACATCGAATACCACCATGTGGTAGCTTGCCAGGCTCTGGCGTGACTCTGGATTCATCCCAGGGGGCCCAGTCTTTTTCTATGTCAGACCATCAATCAACCAGGGCCCACGGGCCGAGCCCTGGGAGTGTAGACAAATCTGTCTCCTGTCTGTCACTTGACAATGCAGCTGGGCACTGCAGCCACACCTGCAATAGCTCAATGGGCAGGGTTTTATAATATAATATATTATATTTTTATAATATACCATAAATATCACTTGATCACTTGAATCTCATTATTCATTGATTTGCTCGAGTGGGTGCCAGTAACGTTTCCATTTGACCCTATCACGTGCCAGTGTAGCCCACTGGCATCTGCTTGCTTCAGGAATACGAAGAGCCTCAAACCGTTCCTTTAGGGTCTTGATGAAGAAGTCTGACTATCTTGTAGGTGGGCGGCCACGTGATCTTTTGACATCCCGTGGGATCCAGTCAGTAACGGCTCTAGTCCAGCAGTTGCCTCCAAATTGCGTTACATGTCCAGCCCATCTGATTTTCGATGCCTTGGCAAATGAGACAGCATCCCTGACTCTGGAACAGCGATGGAGGTTGGAACTCTGGATTCCTTCTCTCACTTGAGTGAGGCGTGATATTCCAAGCATAGCTCTTTCGATTTCTTTCTGCGAGGCCCGAATAGTGTTCTCATCCAGCTTTCATAGGACCCAGGTCTCTGAGGTGTATGTTAATGCAGGGAGAACGGTGGAGTTGAAGAGATGTGCCTGGAGCGGGAGGTTCTTTGTCTTTTTAGCTATTTCTTCGATGCCTTTGAAGGCATTCCATGCCGCTCTCTTCCTCCTGCGCAGCTCAGGTTTTAGGTTGTTCATCATGTTGACTTCTCGACCTAGGTACACATAACTGCTGCATTCAGAGATGTTTGTTCCATTGAGAGTGAATGGGGCCTCTGGTACTATTTCATTTCTCATAATCATAGTTTTCTTGAGATTCAGCTGTAGACCTATCTTTCCACATTCTCGGTCAAAGTCAGCCAGCATTTGTGCTGCTTGGCTAATGTTTGGTGTTATTAGAACAGTGTCATCAGCGAGCGGAGGTGGTGTAGTTGCCGACCATCTATCTTCACTCCCATTCCTTCCCATTCTAATTGTCGCATGATGTTCTTGAGGTGGTGCTGAAGAGTTTTGGTGAGATGGTATCACCCTGCCAAACCCCTCTTTTGACATCAAATGATCACTTCATTGCGAATGGTGAGATCCTGGTGGTGAATCCGTAATACAGCTCACGAAGGATCTTGACGTATTGGGTTTGAACGCCCTGTTTGGCTAGGGCTTCGATGACCACTTCAGTTCCCAGAGATTCAAAGGCTTTCTTTAAATCAATGAACGTGAGACAGAGTAGCATCTTGAACTCCCTACAAACCTCAATGAGCTTGGTTACCATGTGGGTATGGTCGATTGTGCTGAATCCTTTTTGGAAGCCAGCTTGCTCACATGGTTAGTCCTTCATCTAATGTTCTGCCAATCCTGTTCAGGATGATTCGAGTGAAGAGCTTGTAGATGACAGACAACAGGCAGATGAGGCAATAGTTGCCAATGTCGTGAATGTCTCCCCTCTTGAACAGTAGAACTGTCCTGCTGGTTTTCCATTGGGAGGGCACCTTGCATTCAGACCGGTAGCGTGTGAAGAGCCGAACTAGTGTATTGATGAGTACCTATGGCAGATTCTTCAGGTGTTTGGGTCTGACTTTGTCTGGGCCGGGTGCTTTTCGCTTCTTTACTGATGAAATGGCTTGCCGGATTTCAGAAGGGAGGCCGTTGGGAACGACATATCCATCCTGCGGAATTTGGAATGTGGGCAGGTGGACATGGCTATCAAAGAGATCTGAGTAGAAGTCATGGATAATCTTGTCCATTGCCTTTCTGGAAGATGTGATAGATCCATCAGGATGTCGGAGGGCAGTCATCTTGGTCTTACAGTTGGCGAAGGACAGGCAGGCGTTGGGAATGCTTTTCCCGGCTTCTGCTGCATCTTCCAGTATTTCTGCTCTTCTCTCTTTGAGTTCTTATAGCTTCTCTGCACTGCTTTGCAAGCTTGGACATTAGCATACCATAAATATTAGATGCATTTTATTTTGCTGGATAATATGGAATCTATAAGTTTTCTAGATAAAAGTAATGCTATGACTCCGTTGTTGCACTTAAGTATTGAGCATTTATCTATTTCTTTAGGCCTTAAGAAGTGGAATTACTGAGTACTGTCAAAGTAGCTTTCAGAGTAGATCAGATTTTTTTTTGGTTTGTTTGGTCATACCTGGTAGGTACAGGTGTATCTCCTGGAATTTTGCTCAGGGGTCACTCCTTTCAGTGTTGGGTATAGAACCTGTGACTTATACATGCAAAGCTTATGCTCCCACCCTTTGAGCCACCTTCCTGGCATCAAGAAGAATTCTTTTTCCTCATTTTTTGGTGTATTTTTGGACCACAACTGGGTGTGCTCAGAGCTTATTCCTAGCTCTGTGCTCAAAGATCCATTGTACTATCTCTTTGGTCTCCAATAAGAATTATATTTTTTAAAAGAGTGATCAATTTAGCAGTATGACAATAAACAAGATTAGCATATTTATGAAAAGAAATTATATAATGAACATTTGAGAAGTAAGGGGCATATATTTTTAAAAAACATCTAATACTGGTGCCCAGGGGCGGGCGGGGCGGAAAAAAAAACCATCTAATACTATGATTAATTTTTAAGAAACTTTTCAATGTGTTATATAAGGCCTATCTTGTAGACTAGGTTTAGCGCATAATATAAGGAGAGGCTGTCTAAGTTGAAATGTTTCTAATTCTAAATATTCTTGCCTTTTTTTATTGGAAGAGATCACCTGCCACTTGTCACTTGTCTTCCTGTTGTTTATCGTTTTGCTCGAGTGAGCACCTGTAACATCTCCATACATGCTATTGCAAGCAAGTGTAGCCCAAGGGCATCTGCTTGCTCCAGGAACAGGAAGAGCCTCAAACCATTCAGTGGAAGAGATAGGTTAAAATTTTTAGGAGTTAGAGGCTGGAGCAATAGCACAGTGGGTAAGGCATTTGCCTTGCATGTGGCCAACCGGGTTTGATCCCCAGCATCCCATATGAGTGCAGAGGCAAAAGTAACCCCTGAGCATCACTGAGTATGACCCAAAAAGAAAAAAAAATTAGGAATTGCAGAAATACTACTGGGGTTAAGACTGACCCCGTTTGATCTTTAGCACTGAGTATGGTCTCTTGAACACCGCCAAAAAGTGAGCCTGCAGCACAAAGTCAGAAGTAAGCCCTGAACATTGCCAAGTATAGCCCCCTCCCAAAGAAAAGCTTTCAGAATATACTTGTGTAAAATATTGTGACAGTCTCTCCTGTGTTAAATATTACATCTCTATTAAACTAATTATTAGATATAAACTCTGTATTAGCACTTAAAATAGCATATTTTTTCTCAAAAATTAATTCACCAAAAAATTAATTCACATTTTCCCCAAACATCCTATTTCTTTTATAATAAATGCTTCTTTCTGTAATAATTGTTTCATTGACTAGAATTATTTCTTTTTTAGATATTTCTTTGAGATGGAGGATAGGTTATAAGAAAATATTTAAATACTTTTTCAGAAATATGGTAATGAACTTTTTCATATACTAATGAGGATTGTGTTCACAGCCATTGTATTCACTGTTCTTTTTGCTTTGTGAAACAAAGTTCTCAAAACTGCCCATACTGTATAGACCATATTCAGGATGAATCATATAGGACTATTCAAAAAAAACTTTCTAAGCACTCTTTTTACATACAGTTGAAGGGAAACCATATTAATTAAGCCATCCTAACCTAGGTAGGCACTTAATTTATAAATTGAGAAAATTAGATTCTAAGCCTATGTTATAAAATAACATGACTATATATGTAATCTCTTTGAAACAGTTTTTGTATTACATGGTTTTTGATCTTTTGGGTTTATTTTTTTTTACTTTTGGTTCATGCCCAGGGCTCTCCAGGAGCTACTCACTGCATGGTACTTGGGGAACCTACTCATTGCACGATTCCTGGGGGACCATTCAATGCTGGGGATTGAACCTGCCCTTCTTGCCTGTAAATCATGTGCTCAGCCCCTTGAGCCATGTCTCCAGACCCTCAGTTTCTTCTTTTAAAACATCTTGTGCTTTACTGGGAATGGGATGTGAAATGCTGCACACAGACATAGTAATGGTCTAAAATGGGAGCAAAACACTTTTGTTTTTAATATGTTCTTTGAAATAAAATTTAGTTGAGTTTAAGGAACTTTTATGGAGTGCCGAAGGAAAGGGGGACTATTACCTCTGCCTTTGAAAGACTCCTAACTTGCTTGGAGAGTAAAAGCAGACATCGCCTCCCAAACTACATACATGTGCCCGCTCCCATGCAGCAGTGAGAGAGAGAGAGAGAGAGAGAGAGAGAGAGAGAGAGAGAGAGAGAGAGAGAGAGAGAGAGAGCAGAACAGAACAGAGCAGAAGCAAGCATGGGTATTTTCTTAACTGTCAGATCATCTGCCAGTTGCTTTCAGTCTATAATTGACTGATTTTCATGATCAGAAAATGATGTTAAGACTTGTGAATTGAAAAGAAGTTCAAAAAAACCTACTCAAAAGCTCTTTGGAGTTCTCCTGATGGTTCCTTGATCCACACCTATTTGGCCACCCTACTCGAAGCCCAATTTCTTTGGTCACAGGGCAGAACTAATACTGATTTTTAGCTCTTCTAACTGGTTCCTGCTGCTGCATTTGGTAATGGTAGATGTGTCTTCTTTATATCCCTGTCTTCTTCACAGGATATATTCCCTTTACTATTATTGCTCTGTTTCTTCTTTCTCTCCCTCTAAACTGTTCAGGTCCCTGAGGTTTCCATTCTTAGAGCACAGCTCTCTTTATACTTTGTGTGGGTAAATTTGTCTACTTTCCTCTGGGTTCTGACCCAAGTTGCTATATTCCTTACATGCATATCCAACTGTTAGATAAATTATATGAGTACCAATAGGATTAGTTCCCAGATCCTATGGCCTGTGCTGCCAACTGATCTCTTGTCCCTTGTTCTCAGATAAGATCATTTTGGTTGTTGTTTGTTGTTGTTAGTCCGCATTTGGCAGTGCTCAGTTCTTACTCCTGACACTGTGACTCCTGGTAATGCTCAGGGGACCATATGTGTATGGGGGATTGAACCAGAGTTGACTATGTATAAGGCAGAATTGAATTAGGATTGGCTATAAGAAGGCCAGCACTTTAACCCTGACTGCTATATCTCTTCAGTCTAAACTAGATCTATGTTTTAATATATTCTCTATTTTGGTTGATGGTATCACTCTGCCATATTAAATAACTATATCCTCAGGGTTTTTCCCTTCTAAATCCCTCTCAAAACTATCATTTCCCCCCTATTCCCGACTACTTATTTGTCTGTTCCACTGTATTTTTAAGGTTATTTTTTCTACCTTTAATCTGACCACATCAACTCCCTTATTTAAAACCTTTCAGTAGGCCCAGAGGAATAACATAGTGTCTTAGAGTGCCTGCATTGCAAAGTATATGGTTTAGATTTCAAATCCCTGGTGTCCCACATGTGCCAAGCATGAGCTTGGCAGCTCTACCATCCCTGGCGCCACAGGCTGTTTTTACCACACCATATCCAGGTATGTGTAAGGGACATAAAGGAATGTGGTTCCCAGCAAGCTTGTGCCAGTGCCATAGCACTAGAAAGCCAGTGTGTGACCACTGCAATGACCCTTAGCAAATACTATAACCATAGCACGTGGGGTCCCAATAGAGTGCAGCCCCACTGACCACGTTGGAAGCTCCACACCTAAAAGTAGCGCAAATCTCAGCATGAGGCTAAATGTGGGGTTCAGCTTCCAGGAAACACCATAGCTCTGTATGTGTGTGTGTCTGTGTGTCTCTGTGTCTGTGTGCATGCATGTGCACACATGCACCTAAATGCATGGAACATCCCCTTCATTATAATATCAACAACAAAGGGAAAAGGGAAGAGTGAGGGAATAAAAATCAATCAAGTATAAAATAAAATATCACTTTTCAATGCCACCCAAATTTCCTAAATAAGGAGGAAGATCTTTTTTATGGCTCAGTCATTGTCACCTTCCTCGCTTGTCTTATACTAGTCTCTTACTCACATTTCACCTTAGCAACACTGAAAGTACTAGACACTCCCATAAACACAACTGTTCCTCATCTTTATGTCCATCCTTCCTTCCTCCCTCCCTCACTCTCTCCCTCCCTTGTTCCCTTTCTTCTTTCCTCTCCTAGGGAGCTACTTCTGCTGTATGCTTGAGGGTTGTTCTGGTGGAGTTCAGGGTACCGTGCACTCCTACGGGTCAAACATGAGTCTCCTGCATGCTAATTAGCTCCTTGAGTTATCTCTGTCATGATGTGTCATCTGTTGAGAAATCTGTATCCTTCCTTTGACTAATCTCTTTATGATACTTAGTTTGCGTGCCACCAAAGAGCCTTCTTAGATTTATTTCACATTCCTATCTCTAGCAAGATTGAAGGATCTAGAAAATAATCTATAAATTGCTATCAGTGTAGGTAATATGCTAGTTCATTGCTGTGTTTTCATCTCTCTATTAAACATATAAGCTCCTTGAATGCAAAGAATGGGTCATCCTCCTGTCATTTTAAGTATCAGAGTGTCTGGTGTATGCAAACCGTCCTTTCATTCTATAGAAACAAGTTGAAACTCAGAGTTTGCAACTCCCTTATGTAATTAATTCAAAGTGAAAGTACCTTGAGTGAAAAACAACTGAGAGGAACTTTTATAAGACATAAAAATAATTGGAGTCCTAAGAAATTGCACTTCCTATGCTAGTAAAATGTAATCAGATAAGTTAATAATCATAAAGATGTTATGAAACATTGGAGGCGATTTATTTTTTTCTCAAACAAATAGTGCTGATTTCTGACCCTTCCTTGTTACCAGAACTAAAGATTAAGAATTTGAAATGAGGGGCCGGAGCGATAGCCCAGCGGGTAGGGCGCTTGCCTTGCATGCGGCCGGCCCATGCTGGCTCGGGTTCGATCCCCAGCATCCCATATGGTCCCCCGAGCACCGCCAGGAGTAATTCCTGAGTGCAGAGCCAGGAGAAACCCCTGAGTTGCCGGGTGTGACCCAAAAAGAAAAAAAAAAAAAATTTGAAATGATTCTGCATCATGGTATGGGAATAAAACCGTCAGGGAATTATAGGACCCTGACTGTCAACCTGTAGAACTGACTGCCAGCGAGGGAAATTGGAAAACTATGGAAGGAAGCTGTCATTACCAACAGTAATGTCCCAAACTTTTTAAAAAGCAAGAGAATGATTAAATGAAAAATAAATCATGATACTGAAAAATATGTTGTTTTAAGTTGTAGTGCTTAACTAGTTGAGTCTTTTTTAAATTCATTGAATATTTTCTTAAAGACCACAAATTCTAGGTTAGCTTGATAGTCCTCTTTACTACTTCCTACTTTCTTACCTGTTTGTTATCCTTCTCTCTCCTTCTTTGTCCTCATTATCAGCCAACTTTACCTCCTCAATTGTAGTTGCGGGCACCAGGCCAGGCATTGGCTTTTTTGTATTACAAAGAAGAGATGCTATGGCTGGAGTTTCCTCTGATGGCCTAGTGTAAAATGTTTATGCAGAGTGTCAATGGAAACAATTATCTTAACAGGATGACACAGCCTATTTTGCTTAGAAATGTCCTAATTTCCTGTTTAGGTTATCCAGAGGTCAGGTAGGAATTTCTTTTTTTGCTCTTCCATAGGCTAGAGTCCCGTCAAGCCAGCTTGGTAGGGCTTGGATTGCAGTCCATTGCGTTCTGCTGTCTCTTCCTGAGAAATAAGTTCTTATTGTATAAATGTTTTACTGAACTTCTATTTTGGTATTTGACTGATGTAGCTTACGGTGATGGTGTATGCCAATAGCCATTTACCAGGAGCTGCTCCTTGAGGCAGCATCCCCTGTTCATGTGGACATCCACCGTGATCAGCACTGCTGCTGTTCCTTGTCTCAGAAATCTGTTACTTAGCACCAGGCCCCCAAATCAGCCCACATGCTGAGTACCCCTACTTCAGTGAGTAACTTATCAGTGCGATAACTGTCCTCTCATGTATTTAATTATGCCCTGAGGCTGTGGGGTAAAAACAAATTCATCTGTTGAAGCAAAATAAGCAACAAGTGTTCTGACATGTTTATGGAGCAAAATTTTATAGTGACAAAGGTAATTACATATAGTCAGGTTGGGTAATTTGGGGTTAATAAATTGTCTATCTTGAGATAAATAAGTGCCTTTTTTAGGTTCTAGAAAAGTAAATAAATACACGTGTATTTAAATATTTTGAACAAAGATTCCAAAATCTGTGATAAGATATGCAAGGTAGCAAGGAGTGAGAATCTGCTCCCCTAAGGAAATACTCATCAAAGAATTATACTAGTCTTGGGGGCCGGAGCAATAGCCCAGCGGGTAGGGCGTTTGCCTTGCACGCGACCGGCCTCTGCCGGCCTGGGTTCGATCCCGGCATCCCATATGGTCCCCCGAGCACTGCCAGGAGTAATTCCTGAGTGCAGAGCCAGGAGTAGCCCCTGAGCATTGCTAGGTGTGACCCAAAAAGGCAAAAAAAAAAAAAAAGAATTATACTAGTCTTCTTGCACAGAGACGCAACTATCCTCACTGTTCTGGCTTCCATCTTGCTAAAGTGACTTACTTTGTCTTCTTTGGGAATCTATACTTCTGTTTTAGAACATAAAATTTTAGGAATTAAATAAATGAAATGCATGAAATTTGTTTTGCACTGCACCAAACATTTCTTATAAGAACTTGAACTGGCATCTGTCCTTTTATCACTGCCTTCCAAAGTATTATTATAGAAACACCAGCCCCTTTTCTTAGGAAGGCTGTTGGCATCTAGTGTCTTTTGTTTGTCTCTATCAACTGGCTTGAATTTCATTTGAAAGGCTAGCATGGTAAAATGTCTCTGGGAACTGAAGTATTTTGTTTTATTTATGTTCAGAATTGTTTTTTCAAAAGTCAGTATTTGATGGCAAACACTGAATAATATATCAGTAGGCAGATATCGTCGGACTGCCTAAACCTTTAGAATAGATCGTAGGGCATGTTCTGCTGAAGGCGTAATCTAGCTGTTAAGAGTCTCCCAGGTCTTCATCTGCCTCCTTGATTCCTTTTAGCATCCCTTCCCTTTGTTGTTGTTGTGATACCCAGGGACCACACGTGTTAGTTGTGGCACTTGCCAGGGGTACACAGGTGCAGGGTCTGGTTGCAGTGCTCAAGGGAGTCTGCGTGCTGCCCACGTGCACTCTCCAGTGCCCGCACCCGGCACACACTCACACTTGCTGTAGTCACGCACTTCTCTCGAGGTGCTCCATCCCTCTTTCACAGCAAGAGCGGCTCAACAGAGCTGCAGGGACCATACGGGCATGGCACAGTCTCAGGCCACAAGGCAGGTACTTTGTGCCACTGACTCAGTCACTGGTCCCTTCATTTGACTTATTTAAAATCACTGTGGCCTTGGGTATGGGAATGTCCACTTAGAGCCTTAAAAATTGTTCAAAGGTGGTTTCTTCACTTATTCTTCACAGTTGCACTCTAAAGGAGTACGGAGAAAACCTCAGTTTGCTCTCCTCTTCCTTCAGTCGGCTGCTGCATCCTGGAGAATAGCCATGTTCACATACAGTTTTTCTTCATTGACTAATTCATATTGTCTTCCTCTGTTGTTCAAGTTCTTCCAAAGTTAATTCTTACAAGCAGATCTTGTTTCTTTCTAGCTTTAGTGGAACAAAATGACTCATCAGAGAGAACTGAAAGTCAGACAAACACCTCTCATCAAGAGCTTCAAGGTTTGATTTCCTTAGTAGTGGAGGTCTGAACTTTATTGGGGAGTCATTACATAATTTCTGTTATGTAAGTGTGGTCAGTGATGTAATGGATTTAGATAGAAAACTCAATGTATAACCCAGGAATGTTTATTTACCAAGTCGCATGGTGGTATCACTAGTTCATGAAAGATAGATAATCTCAGGAGCAGAACTTTGGTTATGAAATACTGTAGTGCATTCTATGGCACATTTTCATGTGTCAGTAAATAGACTACTGTGGCTTGCAGAATGATTGTGGAATATTACCAAAAAATTCAGAGCAGTCTTTTTTTGTTTTTGATTTTGGGGGTACAGCTTACCATGCTCAGGGGTAAGCTGTACTCCTGGCTCCATACTTCTGGTTGTTCTCAGAGGACCATATGGGGTGCTGGGGATAGAACCAGGGGTTGGCTGTGTGCAAAGCAAGAGCCTTTCATGTTGTACTATTGCTCTGGCCCCAGAGCTTTTTTTTTAGCTATCTTAATTATTAGTAGTTGCCTTGTATAGCTATCATACTAGTAACTAATATGTGGGTTCATATAGACATAAAATTTAGTGCAAGAAGGTAACATGTGCAGTTCATCTCAGTCCCTCAACATGCATTTATTTGGCACATATTACACCAACCATATTTCCAAATGGGAAGATAAATATTAAGCGAATCATGTTGCCAACTTTGAGACTCTTCCAAAGCAATTGGAAAGGAGGAAGGTACTAGACTGTTAATAGAAAGAGATGGGGCCAAGGTCTACACAAGTTATCCCAACTGCAAAATCATTCTTGGACTCCGTCAGATAGTACAGTTGATAGGGCAGTAGCCCTATACAAGGCAGCATCCCACCTGGCCCTTCCAGCTCTGCCAGAAGTGATCTCTGAGTGCAGAGCCAGGAGTAAGCCCCTGAATACAGCCGACTGTAGCCCAAACCCCCAGCCCTCCAAAACAAAATAAACAAGTGAACCTAAGAAATATATTTTGTTCCATAGACACTATTTGCCTAAGAGATGCCTGATGGATAAACAAATAGGATAAACACTGTCACCAGAACATGCCTAAGCACCACACCCAAGTGTGCATGACTTTGCATCCTCATAAGAACAAAAGAGGGAAGAGAAAAAGATAAATAAAATAAAATATTTTAGGGGCCGGAGCTATAGTCCAGCAAGTAGAGCATTTGCCTTGCATACAGCCGACCCAGGTTCAATCCCCAGCATCGCATATGGTCCCCGAGCACTGCCAGGAGTAATTCCTGAGCAAAGAGCCAGGAGTAACCCTTGAGCATCACTGGGTGTGACCCACATAGAAGATAGACAGACAGACAGGCAGACAGGCAGACAGGCAGACAGATAGATAAAAGTCACTATCACTATCACTATCCTCCCGTTGATCATCTATTTGCTAGAGCGGGCACCAGTAATATCTCCATACGTCCTGTTTCATGCTAAAAGAGCCCAATAAACATAAAGATAAAAGTTATTTTAAAAAATAAAATATTTTAAAAACTAAACAGGTGTTGAATGTGATTGTTCCCAAGAATGGTAAAAGTTGGGACAAGGTATTGATTTTCACAGTATATTCCATTTGATTTTGACCAAGTATTCATGGATAACATCCATTTCAATAAATAATAACCATATACAATCATATGTATCTAGTGATTGGTATGTCATTGTAGCCATGATTATGTCAAGAAATGTAGATAAACTTGATTGTGTGAAATTTACTCATTGTCCCTTTCCCCTGAGTTCCAAATGCACATCGTGCTTACCCAGGACTTCTCCCTAGCTTACTGTCAGAAAGCTCCTTTCAGAATGCCCTACATGTATGTCCTCTTCACAGCAGTGAAGTAACTTGAACAGACCAAGGCCCTTACATGCCTTGTACTGTGCAAATGGCTCTGAGCTGCCACTCACGCCGCTATGGACGGGCAGTCAGCAAATTTGGCAAACTGAACATCCAAAAGGGGGTAGACGAAATCTAGGGGCCTGGTATATCACGGACCAAAGTTCACCTGAACACAGTCAACAACTGAGGGGAGATGAGGTGGTGAAAGCACAAAACAGCTTCTTGCTCTTCACCCAGGCTCTTTGTGGTTGCTTTTCAAACTCGCCTCTGTGTTGCTGGAGTTTTCCAAATGGAGAAATCAGTCAGCCAGAAAGCAAGCAAAAACATACTCTTTACGAGTCCCATGGAGCTCATCATTTGATTTCAACACCAGTTTTAAAACAGGATTTTTTTTTACACTGACCCCCTTGGTGGCTAATTTAGTAAAGACCCATTTTTCTTGACTCCCCAGCACCTCATTACTCCTGTTGCTTCCTGAAAATTATATTCTGGTTTAGGATTTGTTGTTGTTGTTTAATTTTCTGAAGCACTATAGGAAACACTTGCGCTTGCTTTGTTTTTTTTGGAAGCAAAGGAAAAATGATCTCCTGGTTTACCTTTGGAATCTGCACTGCATCTCTGAGGTCCCAGGTGGATTTGGTATTTGGAAAAGGGAATTTGGGGACGAAGGTTGACCCTGAGCCCCCAGGTCACTGTTCACATTTACAAAAGCAAACCTGGTATCCCCAATTGCTTTTCTCTTGAGGTTGGCTTAACTTTATTTATCTTCTGTCTTGGGTCACTGCCCCTGAGGTGCTTCAAAAGCAAAACCCAAAAGACCCAAAACAAAGAAAGCTAAACCAGATTCAAGAAAAAATGACCTGGCTCTCTGGGTTCACTTTTACAAAGGCAAAAAGTCACATCAAGAGTTCCATAGAATGGTTTTAAGTCAGCCTAGACGCATTGTGTCATTTGCACAAAGTGATCTCCACAGGTCTGAGACCCCAGGTTCCTTGCCTGTGTAGTCCCGAGGGAGACTTAGGATGGGAAACTGTCAGCAAGCTAAATGCGTTGACACAACGAATTCTTCAGTAATGCTAAAGTGATTCAACTATTTTGAACATATAAATGGGACCACCCATGCAACCGTTTCTTCCCTTACTCTGAATCTTTTTGTTTGCTGGACACACAGAAGGAAAGCGGAGGAAGTGAAACTTACAACTCACTCACAAATATTGGCATGTGCCCACTTTATGTTATCAGATTAGCTCTGAAGGGTATTTTTAAATCCTAGGTTTAAAAAAAACGTTAGGATCCTAACTTTAGGTAATCTTGCAAATCATGATGAGAAAGACTTGAGGCACATTATTTTGTTATTCATTTTTATATGATCCATACTTTGCTTACTTCCTAAAAGGATTTAAGGAGGAATTACTTTACTTGACTACTGGAACAAACCCACTTATAGAACTTAATAGCAATTTTTATTATAATATGCTTGACTTTATCCTTTAATAAGTACTGGAAAGTTGCTTTTGGGTAATCTCGGGGTGATTTATTTCTTTTTTTTCTTCGTGTTGGCTGCTCTACATCTTTAAATTTCAGGTATATGTGTTAACTAATGAATTCGCCTGCAGAGACCTTGTCTTCTTATTTATTTATAAGATGGAGCAATTTTATATAATTAATAACATGTGAATCACTCATGCTCTGCTTCTGAAAGAAGCAAAATCTGGAGAAAGGAAAGTGCACAATTTGTTCTGGTATTAAGCTCCTAGTTCGTCCTAGGAAACCTGCCTGAATGTGAGATGTTCCCAAAGCTCTGCCTCCAAGTGGAGCAAAAGTGTCCTTGGTTGTACTTACATCACTTTCTCTTCCCTTTCCCTTCACACTTATGGCTCCAGAACATTCCTGTTCTTTAAAAAATCGCCCCTTGATTTTGAAATCGAGGCGATTGATACTTGAAATCTTAAGTATCAAGATTTTAAAACTTGATTCTTAAACTTAGTATCAAGTTTAAGTTTTTGCCTTGCCTCTCTGCCACTCAGTTTAAGTCCCCATGGTTCCTGAGCACTGCCAAGAGTCACTCCCAAGTACAAAGAAAGCCAGGAATATCCCGAGTGCTGCATGCTGTGGTTCCCAAACCAAATATAAATAAATCATTTAAAAAAATTAAAGTCACCCACAAAGACTCAAAGACCAGGGATTGTGTTTCTGGTCAAAACAGGCATGACTAGCTGCCTGTAGTCATGGTTTAGGGCCAGAGAGGTAGTACAGTGGGTAGAGCACTTGGCTTGACTGACCTGGGTTGTCTCCCCAGCACCACATATGGTCCCCTTAGTAGCGCCAGGGTAAGCCCTGAGCACTGCCAGGTGTGGCCACAAAACAGAAGAAATGGCCGTTAGTCCATTCTTTGGACCCGGCACATAGTTAGGATTAACGTTACAGTTTTGTGTTCTACCTTAGCTTCAGTAAAACTGTACTTTTATAGTAAAAGTGAAAAGTATAAAAAGGTATTTTAGGATTATTAAGGGTAAGAGGCATGAGTAGATCGTCCCAAAAGTATTATTGCCGAGCGGGGATGACTCAGAGGGCTAGAGTGCGTGCTTGAACATGGGAACCCTAGGTTCGACCCCATGAGCACTGCAAGGTTTGGGTCCTGAGCAGTGCACTGGGAGTAGCGCCCGAGCAGTGCTGAGTCCCCCCCCACTAACTCTAAGTGCTCTTTCTGGAGGAAGAGCGTTTAACACAGTTAGCATTCGCCCCAAAGCTTTATCAGGAGGGAATATATCTTCTTTACCAGTATCTTAACGAAAGTCTGGGAGAGACGGAAGGAAGTCCCTTGATCTTTTCACTCACCCTGCTTTGCCTTTAAACCAACATTAGCCCTTTTCAGACTGTCAGCAGAAAGCAAAGTAGTGTGACAAGGAAGTAGCTCGGCTGGCTGGAGCACATATACACAGAAGGCTCGAGTTCAGTCCCCAGCATATGGTTCCACAAGTACCACCAGAAACAACCCCTGAGCAATGAGCTGAGACTAGCCTTTGAGCACTAGTGGATTTGGCCCAATCGTCCCCCTCTCCACTCCCCAAAAAGAGGGACTCAGAGCTAACTAACCAAAAGAGGTGCTCATTTTTATACTCACAAAGCCTTGGAATAGCGATCTGGTAAATAGTGATCTGTCTTAATAGTCACTTGTCATCACTTGTCTTCCTTTGTTCATCGATTTGCTCTAGCGGGCACCAGTAACATCTCCATACGCCCTGTTGCATGCTAGTGTAGCCCAAGGGCACCTGCTAACTCCAGGAACATAAAGAGCCTCAAACTATTTGTTCAGGTCATGGCAATGAGGTCTATAATTGTTACTGGTTTTGGCATATCAGATATGACACGGGCAACTTGCCAGGCTCTGCCAGATACTCTCTCTGAGAGTATCTGGGATATCTCAGTAGTAATCTCTCAGTTCATGCATTTACTGATGAACCACAACGGGGAGAGATCGGCTTTTCTCTTGGCTGGAGCTCTGACAGGCTGTGGAGTCTGAATGTTGAAGATGACTGCCCTCATGGTGCAGGGGTTCCTTTGGTTTCTTGTGAGGCTCTATTGGGATGGCGGGCCAGGGCTAGAACCCGCCTTCCCTCCTGGATGCCCATGATCAGCTGAGCACGGGAGAGCCCGTCTTAATATTAGTTATTTCTTTATATCTATTATATCTATTATATTGGGCTCTGCTTTCCTAATTTTGCAAAGTTTGTGTCCATTTGCTTATTATATGCAGCTTTAAATGAATCTTGAAAAATCCTTATTTTCTTGGAACTAAGAAACCAGAGTCTCAGATTAGCATGCTTACTGAGGCTGTCTTCTCTCTCCACCCTCATCCATGTATCTTTTTGGGGCATAATTACCAAAGTGGTTGAGAACTGTTGCTTCATGGGCAAGAAGAATAAGCCAGCAGTCACTAGTTACATAAGTCAGTAGTTTCTGAATACTAACTTCATAGTAGCTTTGACATGATTACTATAAATTTCTAGGATTTTGTGAGTTGCTTTTTTTTTTTAATTTTCCGTCATAATTTCCTCATGGTAACATTAAGATGTTACTTGCTTCCTTGTTATCATCTGTCTCTACAGTTTCCGTACCTATTAATTTTGAGAACAGGGATTTTTCCTATTCAATATTATATCTCTGGTGCCCAGCTCAATTTAGATCCAAGCCTCTTTTATCCACATTTGCAGTATATTCCTTAACCATCACTGGACAAATTAATACTGATTCCTTAGATGATACAAGCTAATTATATACAATATTCAATCCAATAAAGTATAAATATGAAAGCATGTAGATTAGATTTATCTCTGTGAGCAGGTAGATTAAATTATGTGGTTCTTATCATTTCTAGTGATAAGAGATATGCATATGAGTTTCTGACCATATGTGAAAATTATGCAGGGTATTACTTTAGCTTGGAAATTCTGGTTTTGTGCCAGAGCAGTAGTAGAGCAGGTAGGTGTTTGCCTTTCATGTGCCTGACCTGGTTTCAATCCTTGGCACCAATATGGTCCCCTGATCTCCACCAGGAATGATTCTTGAACACAGGACCATAATTCAACCGAAAGTACCCACTACCAGGTGTGTCAAAAAAAAAAAAAAAAGCAAAACGAAACAAAAAAGAATTCTGTTTTTTTGTGCTATGTAAGAACATGTTCTATATTCATATTTGGATTGGTTGTAGGCTTTAAATTTATTATGTGAACTCCTTTCCCACCTGGGTTTGTATTGGCCCAAGAGAAAAAGAGATTTCTTTTTTCTTTCTGTTTGTTATTTTTTGGGTTCACACCCAACAGTGTTCACTTGCTTCTCGCTCTGTGCTCAGAGATAACTTCTGGTGGGGCTCAGGGATCATATTCAATGCTGGAGATCAAACCCGGGCTGGCTGTGTGCAAGGCAAGAGCCTTCCCCACTGTGCTGTCTCTCTGGCCTTGAGATTGCTTTGAAGGTTAGGAGAGATGACAACACAGAGACTCCGTGTGCCTGCCTTGCAGAGCAACAGGCGTGAGTTTAGATCCTTGGTGTTTCAAATGCACTGAGCACAATAATGGTTACTCTGCTGCCTGTGGGCCCTGGTTCGGCAGTGGGCTCTTGCTGTCCCATCGCCAGGTGTGGCGAACACCACAGGAGGGGTCCCTGGTGAGCAACTTCAACAAAACTCAGGTGTCCAAGGGACTGGAGAGAAGACGGCAGGTGGACACTTGCGGGTTCAAGTCCTGGCTCCGCCTTTGATCCCCCAAGCGTCTCTAGATGTGTACTGAGCAGAGCCAGGGAGGAAGCCCTGAGCACAGTTGAGTGTGGCCACAAAGAACTAAAAAGAAAAAGGAAGT
The DNA here is from genome assembly GCA_021461705.1 of Cryptotis parvus. NCBI lineage: Eukaryota > Metazoa > Chordata > Mammalia > Eulipotyphla > Soricidae > Cryptotis > Cryptotis parvus. The sequence continues at coordinate 22,812 of JAJIBD010011142.1, forward strand.
GCACCCTCTGGTGGGCTTGCATATGAGCACCCCAGTGAGCACAGAACTCTCATGCTTCAACCACGTATGGTCCCTGGCAAGCACATGTGCACACTCTGCAGCCAAGGGAGTGCAAATTCCGTGAGCGCCGCAGCTGAGTGCAGGAGCACTGCTACCTGGTGCTGTGGCTCCGCCTCTCAGAGCACCATGGCTAAAATATGTGTGCAGGGTGAGGTGTGTGCCCCCTGGTCACCACAACAGCAACATGTGTCAGCAGCAACCTGGGGGCCCAGGAAATGGCTCAAAGGATTAGAGCGCTTTGCATACGGGATCCCCAGCACCACATGGTCCTGCACCACCACCTGGAGTGACCCTCACCCCCACGGCCATACCAACCAGTGTGCTCCCCTTCCCCATTGCTCCCAACCCCACCTTTAAAAAAAAAAAAAGAAGGGAAGGGGGAAGGAATTTCTTGAAAAAAAAAAAAAGGTCTGAAAGAAGAGCAATTTCCTTTAAAGTGTCTTCCCTTTTCCAAATCCCAAAGGTCAGGCAGCTAATGCCTATTGAAGGGAAGGGAAGATTACAGCTGGTGTATTAGAGATTCTTTTCTGCTGACTGTGCCCATAGCCACACACACTAACACCAACACATGTATTTACCTCAGAGAAAATCATTCAAAACAAGGCTGTCCTTAATAGCTGTGTAAAATATACATGATTGACACTTATTTCAGAAATAAATATCTAAGCCTTATTTCCGATTCACATGTGCCCCACTGTGGAATATTATGAAAATCAATGAGAAGACAGTACTTATTCGACCACACAAATAACCGTTCTTAACATTTTCTCAGATTGTCTTCTAGTGTGTTTTGGGGTTGTATGTAATTCATTCTCATCTATCTATCTATCTATCTATCTATCTATCTATCTATCTATCTATCTGTCTGTCTGTCTGTCTGTCTGTCTGTCTGTCTGTCTGTCTGTCTGTCTGTCTCTCTCTACTCTCTATCTCTATCTATCATCTATCTATCTATCTACCTATCTCCTATCTATCTATCTATCTATCTATCTATCTATCTATCTATCTATCTATCTATCTATCTAATCTATCTATCGTGTGGGGCCACACCCGGCTGTGTGCAGGACTCACTTCTAGTGGTGCCTAGGGCACCAGATGCAGTTCTGGGGAGCAAACAGCAAGTTCCCTACCTGTTGTACTGCCTCACCCGTCCTTCCTTCATCATTTTAGTACTAACAGTTATAAACATCTTCCACTCTAAAATATGAGTAAATATTTTTAATAACTAAATGACATCATATTATGGTTGGGAAGGCCTCACAACATACACTTTAATATTTTGATTTAAAGTGTTTTCAGATTTCTTTCTTCAGTTTTTTGATAATGCAAAACTTTTGAGATTAGTATCTTGGTGTATGAGTCTTTGTTTTTTGTTTGTTAGTATCTCCTGAAGGTAGGGTCCTGAAAATAAGATGATCAGGGCATTTTTATGAAGTTTTAAATATGACCAAAAAAAAAACACAAACCAGAGAAGTTGTAACAATTTATGTTTTCATGTGAGTTGAGTTCTTAACTCTTCCTTCTTGTGGGTGGGAGGAGAAATGTACTTGTCACTAAATAGTCAAAAAGTAGAAAACTTAAAATAAGTGCCAAGTCATTTTTAGGAAGTGCGTTCTTGTTTCTGAAGGTTCTCATTTCAGTCCAGTGTCTCAATGTGGTATGACCCGTAAGGAAAATGGAGTAACTTTTAATTCTAGTAGTGAATATTTTCCCTGAAGAATTTTTCTTCCTTTACAAGAAACTCTGTGCTAGTAGCTGTCTGTTGAATGGGGAGAGTCAAAGAAGGCCCTTACCTCTTTAGGAGGAGCTAGTTTCCTGTAACCTTTCCTTAAGGTTTAATCACCCTAGATGCTTCATTCTGAATTAGTGGGTTGGTTCACAAATGTAAATGCTCCTTCCTAAGAAAGCAAAATCAGTATACCCCTTATGTACAAAGTGAGTTAAAACAAAAAAAACTAAGAATATACTAAAAAATGAAGGAAGGTAGGCAGAAAGCATTTAGCTTTCTAAGGCCATTCAAATGGGGATAGGAAGTTGGTTTTAAATGGCTTAAAGGGGATTAGGGTTTTAAAGTTGGATAAAGAGTTTGGTGCTTTGGTTTGGGTATGGCATTGCTTTTAAAAGATTACTTCTATATTTAACAACAAGTCTAACTGAAGATTATAAAGCAAATTAGACAATTTTAAAACACTACAGAAAACAAGAGGGGTTTTTTTTGTTGTTGTTTGTTTATACAAAATACTCGCCAGGAGTTAGCAGGCAGAGTTCTGAGCCTTCATTTCATAATACTCCTGAGGATCTCTCACCAGGCAGAATCCAGCAGAGGTTGTTTAATGCACTTAATTGAGATTATCTTAGCTTTTGGTTTAAATTACTTTGGGAAAAGTCTAGGTGCAAACAGCTTCTTTGAAAGGTAAACATACTTAACCTCTAAGGAAAAAGGCTCGATATGAGTCTTTAAACTTCTTTCATTAGCAGCACCAGCCCTTATTCATTAAATTCACTAAGAGTACAAACAGCATAATATATAAAAGTTTCATCTCAAGCAGTGCAAGTGTTACTATGTTAATTATAGTGTCTTCGTTATTTTGCAATTTTTTGAAAGTACTAATGTTCTCTCAGAAAAGGAACCTTTCAGAATTTCAGTGACTTTAAAAGTAAAAATATAGGATATACTGTTTTTATCATTGTGCTTATTAGAATTTTAAAATAAATTACCTTATTCTGCTCCATCAAAGAAGCCGGGCCTATTAAAGTGGATCAAGAATGGCATATGCTTTATATATATTAGCTGTGGGTAAATAATTAAAAGTTCTCTCATCTTTTCCTCATCTTTCTCAGCTTCTCGACCTGTTCATGGTTTGGGATTGGTCAACTTACCTAGCTGACTATGGACAGCCAGCCTCTAAGTATCTCCGGGTGAATCCAAACACAGCCCTTACTCTTTTGGAGAAGTAAGTATATTCTGAAAATGTTTATCCCTAACATTTTAACATCTTGTTATCCTGTGATACTTGAAGAACTAGAGTTTTTATCAAAGAGAAAGATGTAGATGGAGCCTAAAAGCTCAGTAAAAATTAATGACCAAAACCTAAGCCTCTTCCTTGCCCTTCATGTCATTGTGGTTTTATATCAGATTTCCATTAATATGATGTGAACAAAACTCTTTTCCTATTGTAGCCTCTTATGATAGGTTTTATTGACCTTAGGAAAAAAAGTTTACCCAGGAAAGACAAAAACAAAAAATAAGAAAATGATAGGGAAAAACCCAAAAATATAAAGAAATACATTTATTGGAGATATAAGTAAGTTATAGTAACAGACTAGACTTCAAGAAATACTATAATGCAGAAATAGAAAGTATGTTGTAAAATGGACTAGGGAATTGCCGCCATGTTTGTCGCCATGCCATCTTAAGCCAACTCTGCCAGGCAGAGAAGTTATATGATCTGGGAAAACAATATAAGACAATGAAACAGCAAGACATTTCTTAGTATATCTTGCTCACCTAATAATAATAGAAATTTCAATGTTACTTTTCCTCTTGTTATGTCATAGATTTTTGTTTCACCCGGTCGTTTCAAGTACCATTATTCAAATTTTCCATTTTTGAATTAAAAGTATATGTTATTTCCCCACATTCAATTACCTATCGTATATTTTATTTGAGAAGACAAAAGAAAGCTAAAGTAAATGTAAATTTATTTTGCAGTGCAAAAACCAGTGGAGGCAAAAGAAAAGGAAGTTGCTTCATATTTTCTAATGTATTTTTCTTGAGTATGAAATCCAGTCTATAGAGAGTACATATTTTAGCGTGCATTATGGGTTAGGAAATAGTACAGTATTAGAAAACTTAACATACTCTCAATTCACCTACTAATGCAAAAACACTGCTTCAGAGAGGATGTAGTGTTTTGTGAAACTGCTAAGTTTTGTGGTGTTCCTAGCCTTAATTTGTCAGTACCTATTTTCTCTGAAGTGTCCTTCTCAAGCAGAGGATTAGGGTGAGCTGATTCAGAGCACACCAGGACATCTGACTTGGTGTCATATATATAGCTTTTAGTTTCCTTTAACATAGTTTCTTTATTCACCCTCTGTTCCTAGGATGAAGGATACTAGCAAAAAGAACAATATATTTGCTCAGTTTAGGAAGAATGATCGCGACAAGCAGAAGTTGATAGAGACGGTTGTGAAGCAGCTGAGAAGTTTGGTTAATGGTATGTCCCAGCACACGTAGTCTTCACATGGTTTTGCACCAAATCCCTGACTCCACACTCGCACTGGGACTGGTCATGATACGCTCATTTGTTTGCAGAATTCAGAAAAACAATAGAAAAAGAAAGGGAAAGACTCTGGTGAGAGCTCAAATAAACAATAATAAATACTGTTTGTATGGATTTTTAAAAAAGCGAATACTATTTTATATATGGAAAACACAACATTAAGTTTTTTGACTTTTAGGAACAAAAAGACAAAACTGTAATATATAAAATCACATTTGAAAAAGTGTATGAAAACGGTTGTAAATAATTAGAAAAACATCCCCCTACATAAAAAGTGCTTTTTTTTCTATTTAGAATTGAATGATTTTTCTTTGTTCATCAGCATCTGGTTTTGAGTACAATCATGTCTGATTGGCAAATATCTTACTATTGTGTTTCTCTTAACTTTCTTTTTTCACTGCAATCTGATTTAAGTAGACTTAAATTTTGATCTGCTGATTCTGAGGGGCAGAGACAAATCTGTCAATCTTCCTGAACTCACACTTGGGTCAGCCCAGTAAGAATGTAAATGGCTTGTTTTCCTTGGGTGGTTGGATTTCATGGTGCTGCCTATGAAGAAAAGGCGTGTAAGCTTTCCTGAAGACAGCGCTGCTGTTTCTGTTCATCAGAGACAATATTTCTCAGTATATTGTTTGTAGCTGACCCCGTCCTAGGAATTATTTGGCTTGGTTTTGACTCCAGTTTTTTTTTTTTTAAGAGGCCAGGGCCCAAGCAAGGCGTACCACTTCAGGTGCAGCTCGGAGGGTAGAATGTTCTAGCACACAGAAGTTACCAGCAGGGTCAAGTTACTCTCTTCAAATAGCAGGTCTCACCACCTAACCACTCTGGAAACAGGCCAAACCAAATGAACTCTACGAAGCCTAAAGCGAATGTACATTTTCCTTTGTGTAAATCACCACCGTCCACAAGGTAGCCTCTTCCTCTTCCTTGTATTTATGCAGAAAGCTTCTGTTGCATTTTCAAGATTTCTTCCTGTAGGAACCATAGACTCTGTAAAAAAGAACTGTAAAGAATTACATGTACATTTCTTGATTTTTGTGATGAAATTAAACAGATTAAGCAAGCTGTTGAAAACTCTTTGCATTGCTTCCACTCATTTTCCTGATAAAACATCCGCCTCCTTTAGAAGGGCTGCTATTCCCTAGTTAATGGATGAGAGAGAATGCCACCAAAACAAAGAAGCAGTTATTTTCTTGGCCATCTCTTTATCCTAAAGTAGTTCACATTTCTAAAAAAAAAAAATCCTACGTAGAACATGGAAATTTAACAGGCATATGCTCGCGCATGTATACACACGTACACACACAAGGGGAAGGGAACAGTTTGCCTGTGGCTGTGTCTAGCCCTGGGGAGATCCGCGGACTTTGGCCGTGGCGCCCCAGTTCCAAGAGCCCCACTCAGGCATCGACTGGGGCCGCTGAGCTGGCCTGTGCGGTTTCCGCTTCTCAGTGTGCGCATCCCTCACTCCTCCTTCGAACCCCAGACTGCGACAGTCTGAGAAGAGGGACGTGGAGTACCGGATATTAGGAGCCATAGACTGGCACACAAGACGGAGTTGGAACCAGCACACCAGCTGGGCAGTGGGTGGAGCTCCGGAACGACTGGGGAAGGGGATACCCCTTCCCGACACCCGGAAGGTGCACACGTGCTCGGCTCCTGGTGGGCTCCGGGTGTCTCTGGGACTGTGGGCAGTAATGGCACTCTCATCCTTGGAAGGATATCCCCGCGAAGTGTACGTCCAGAGAGCGTGGAGATGGGGCCAGGTCTGAGAATCTCCATGCATGGGGAGTGTAGGCGCCAGCGATGCCAGACTGGCTCGGAAGGCGGCAAACTCCCAGAGAGACGGAGCAAGGGGCAGGGGGCGCCCCGCCCTTTAATCTTGGAGTGCGCGAGGAGCGCACCTGGAAGCAGAGGGGTGGGGTGCGAGGGGCGCCTTGGGAGCTCACCTTGCTGGGTTCGCCCAGCGCAGAGCTCCAGTGCGGGGCTCTGGAGTCCGGGTGCAGAAGCACACGCCCCGCCCAGGGATGTGCGCGGGCGCGGCAGAGCTGCCACTCCCTAGCCCCTCTGTGAGCGCTGCTGCCCATCGCCTCCAATCATTATCCTGCGTGGCACGTTTTAAATATGCATGGGCTCGTCATGTGTGAATCGGATTCAGTCCCCAGGGAGGGGGCCTATAACTATAAATGTGCCGTGGGTGGGCCGAGAGGGTTAAAGGACTGGCGGGGAGAGAGGGGTGGGGCGGGGGTCTACAGCCAGGTTGGCAGCGCCCGTGAGCTGCTCCTTTCTTCATCCTCCCTCGCTGCTTCTATCAGAGGAGTTCTGGCTGGGGAGACGGTGGGAGGGTCCGCGGATGCCCGTCGCTGGGCGTTCTGGAGACAACCCACGGCCCGAGGGAAACTGGCATTTGGCTCAGGAGCCGTCGGACTCGGGGCAAAGTCCTGAGCACGCCGCCCTCGAGCAAGGCACGTTCCCTGCAGGCTCCTGGTCTCTGCCGCCTTCCACGGCCACGCCGCTCCGAGGTTATAAATACCGGCTTAGGTCCTAAAAGCCAAGGCCCTTCGTAGACCGAGGTGAGCACAGCGCATCGCGGGAGCGGCCATACAGCTCCTGAGCCCGGTGCGACCTGGTCCGTGGAGCTCCGCCATGCTCCCCTGGGGGCTGAGCAGCCTGTCGGTGCTGGGGGCGGCGGGCACCGCTCTCCTGTGCGCCTGTCTGCTGCTCAGCCTGGCCCAGCACCTCTGGACACTCCGCTGGACGTTGAGCCGGGATCGGGCCTCAGCCCTGCCCCCTGCCCAAGGGCTCCATGGGCTGGCCCTTCTTCGGCGAAACGCTGCACTGGTTAGTTCAGGTGAGCGTCCAGCGTTCCCCACACCCCCTCCCCGGGACCCCGGAGACTCCCTCAGGGCACTCCTCTGCTCCCAGGGTTCTTAGCCAGACTTGCCACCGCTCGCTCGCGGGGAGTCAGGCGTTTGAGACCGTCCGAGCAATTAAAAAATAACGCGGAAGGAAGAGGTGGAGGGGTACAGAGGAGTTTGGGGAAGTTGCATGTCACCCAGTCTCCTGCAAGCATCTGGAGTCGGGCGCGCTTCTCACCGATGGGAACGGGATATGTGCGTTCCTATATGCTCTCGTACACCGGCCGTCGCATGCCCCATTTGGGATTGGCGGGTCAAGAGCAGGGTGCCATCCTGGAGGACGGGCTTGCGAGCCAGGGCAGTGTGGGGAGGGGGGCAGGGCCAGACCCGGCCGCCCCAATCCCTCCCTCTCCGCTCCGCCTCGCGCTCAGGGTTCGCGCTTCCACAGCTCCCCGCCGGGAGCGCTACGGGACAGTATTCAAGACGCACCTGCTGGGCCGGCCGCTGATCCGCGTGAGCGGCGCCGAGAACGTGCGCACCATCCTGCTGGGCGAGCACCGCCTGGTGCGCAGCCAGTGGCCGCAGAGTGCGCACATCCTGCTGGGCTCGCACACGCTGCTGGGCGCCGTGGGGGGAGCCGCACCGGCAGCGGCGCAAGGTGAGCCGGGGGAACGGGGGGGGGGTTCTGTGTTGCGCAAATTGCAGTTAGAAATTAGGGGCACACAGTGAGTCTGGGGGAATCTCAAGCTAAGCATAGGTGGCCAAGGACCAGATCCTCGGCGTCTCGAGTATGCCTTATTTTGGGACTCAGATTTCGGTCTTTTCGTTTTCGACCTTCTGTGCCTGATTCCGAAAGCGCTGGAGACCTCAGATATGGAAAGGGATCTGGGAAGGCTTCTCGCAGGAGGTACCGCTTAGAGCCTGGAGGGATGGGAGGAGTGGTGTCCATCGGAGAGAGAGTTAAAAGGAACGGCGAGCGCAAAAGCTATCACGGCTAGAGCCAAGCTACTCGGAGGATGTCGATGAGACTGGAATTGGCCTTCTGGCTACTCTGGACTCGCGGAAAGAGAAAGCGGGACCTGAGGAGCCAGGGCTGATGGCCGCGTTCCCGCAGGTCCTGGCGCGGGTGTTCAGCCGCGCGGCGTTGGAGCGCTACGTGCCACGCCTGCAGGGGGCGCTGCGGCGCGAGGTGCGCGCCTGGTGCGCGGCCGGCGGCCCCGTGGCAGTGTACGAGGCCGCCAAGGCGCTCACCTTTCGCATGGCCGCTATCATCGTCCTGGGGCTGCGGCTGGACGAAGCGCAGTGCGCGGAACTGACTCGCATCTTCGAACAACTCGTGGAGAATCTCTTCTCGCTGCCCCTGGACGTGCCCTTCAGCGGTCTGCGCAAGGTAATGCCAGCCTGGCCCTGCATCGCAGCTTTGGGACTCCTGGGCTGACGGTTCTCCCAGAGGAAGACAGGCACCCTTTTCGCGCGCCCCACGTGTCACGTCTGCCCGAGGAGAAGAGAGAGTCCAGGGTGGGGAGAGAGCAGGAGCGTGGCGCCGGGGGTCTCTATTCTGATTCTCCTCTGGGTGACCCTGGGCGCGACACACACCCTCTCTGGGCCTCGCCTAATGGGACTTGTTCCAACCCGAGCAGCCGCGGGCTTCCAGGCTTTGGGTCTCTGGGAGGGCGTTCAGCCAGGCCGTTCCAACTCCTCCCCCAAAGCGGCTGAGCTTGCAATGCCTGGTTGGAAGCCCGGAAGGCCGCGGAACGAATTAGAACACCCGGGCTGCAAACACACCCCGGCTCAGCCCGCAGCCAGCACCGGTTGAAGGGGGCTGGGTTCAGGCTGGCCTCCCGGGGCTCCAATTAAGCCCCTCTAGTTTCTGCACCTTGGAGTAGCAACCAGAAGACAGAACACCCAGCTAGCCCAGACCCCATGGCCCCTCTCTCTTGCCGCGAGCTGGGGCCTTTCTTGGTGCAGAAGGCGTTTCAGTTACCCAGACAAAAATAAGGTCCGGATCTGCCATACAGGCTGATTGACTTGCATGCGCTTTCCCATTAAACCTTGCAGCCTGCAAAGTGTAAATATTCTTATTTTACTGATGAAGAATCTGAAGCTCAGAGAAGTCAAGCAAGTTCAGAACCCAAGATCACACAGCGATTAGAAAATCAAAATATTTTATTCGTTTGTTTATTTACTGAGAACATGTTAGAACTTCCCCAATCGTATTAGGTGACCATTGCTCTCTGCCCTAATGTCCACTGCCTCCCTCCTGAGCATACTGTGGAAATAGAGCACAGACCTCCATATTCATGGGCACTGACTGCTGTGTGACTTGGGATAATCTCTTGACCTCTCTGATCCTCATCATCCTCCACTCAGGATACCGCAACCCAGCCTTGCCTCCAAAGGGGCTTATGATTGGAGACCCTCAGGCTTCTAGGCCCCTCCCACATGTCCCCTCCCTATTAGGGCATCCGGCAAGGAACCAGCTTTTATCAACACCTGGAGGAGGCCATTGCAGAGAAGCTTCTGGAAGACCAGACTACAGAGCCAGGCGATGCCCTGGCCATGATCATCCATAGCACTCGGGAGCTGGGTCTTGAGCTCTCAGTGCAGGAGCTGAAGGTGGGTGGTGCCTTCCACATGGCTGTGTTCATTCCTAACATTCTTCCTGCGTCTCCGGAGCCCGTCCTGTTTGGCCCCCCCAGGCACGCCTTGGAGTGTGAGGAAAGAGCTGACCTCGAGTATGGTCATGGCTCAGTGCACCCACTAGCTCTGCGGCCTGGGCCCAGGGCTACTGCTCCCAGGAGCAGGGTGAAGGCCCTACCGCTGGGCCTCACAGAGTCCAGCTGCAGCTTCCCCACCCTGCAACCCTCCTCCGAACCCAAGCTTTGCTTCTGTCGACTCCCTGTCTGCAAAGTCCTTTCACTTTTCCCCCTTTACAAACCCTCAAAGTTTGGGGGTCCAAATTCACCTCTTTGGAGTGCTCCTCTTCCCAAGTCAATACTCCCCATCTTGTCTCTGGAGCACCCTGGGCTGGCTCTTTGCCACTGTGGGGTCTCCTGGGAACGGACCCCCCACTCCCAGTGTCCTCAGGAAGAGCAGCTTTAGAGAAGTCCCCGAGGTGCCAGAGCAATAGCACAGCGTGTAGGGCACTCGCGTTGCACATGGCCGCCCAGGTTCCATCCCTGTGCACCCCATATAGGAGTGATCCGTGGGTGCAGAGCGTAAGCCCTGAGCATGAACAGGTGTGTACCCCCACACCAAAGCCCTTGGGACCTGCTTGTAAACCCCAAGTAAATGAGAATGGAGGTGAGGGAGGGAAGCAAAGGGAGCACTTCCCATGAGCAACTCCCATGTTTTTTGCCTGGGCCTCGCTTCTCCCTCCTGCCACCAGCCTTGGAAACAAACGTGGGGCTCATGCGTTTGTCCCTTCTTTCAGAATGGGATGATTGTGTCTTGGCTGCCGGTGGTGTGAGGAGTCCGGTGAGAGGTGGGCAGGCAGTGAGTCAGAACATTCAGGGAAGCTGAGGAGCAGAACCAGCTCCGCCGGGAGTCTGGGAAGGGAGAGGCACGCTGGGAGGGCGGCAGCACCCTGGAACTTCCCAGGAAGAGACTCACCATCCAGCAGCCCTCGGTTCTGCTCAGGCAGGGGTGGGCCGGGCGCCGCTTCCAAGGGAGATGCTGACGCTTCTCCCCCATCTTGTCCCGGACACGGGCAGGCAGCTCGCTCTGGGCCAGGACATTCATTCCTCAACGATTAGGGAGCCTCTTCAGTGTTAGCCATGCAAGGACTGGCGATGCAAAGTGAACAAAATGCTGCCCCCCTCCCCATCCCCAGGCCCAGGACAAGGGGACACAGTCCGTTGTCACTCCTCAACTTTAAGAGTTGGGTAAGCCTGGAAGGGGTTTAATTCCCAAAGGATTAGGAGCGAAGAATTCCCAGATGTGCAGCAGAGAAGAGGCGTGGCCTGAAGGGCTGCCCCCTGCTCTGCAGGAGCTGGAGGATGGAGGGCCTGGACAGGACACGCCCAGTGATGAAGCCCCAGCTCCCGCCCTTCCTGGGCAGAGCACATGTGAGGGTTAGTCCAGCAGGCAGAGGAGGACACGTGACTTGGCCACTGCCACTCTGCTGACAGTCAGGAGCCAGGCTGGGGGCACAGGCTGTGCCCCTTGCCACACTGTAGGGATCTCAGCACCTCTAGGTGCCGGGTTTGCAGCCCCATGAAACAAGGGCAGTAACGGTCCCCTCAGCCGGGAGAGCATGGAGTGGGCAGCTACTCCAACACATGAAGACGGACATGCTGGATAAGTCCCTAGCGTAATCTCTGGAGCCGTCCCAGACACATGGATAGATCCTGAGTTAGCGCATGGACTTTGGGGGCCTTTCCCACCTGTGGGCCAGAGATTCAGTCAAAGCCACCAGCCAAGAGCACTTGTGTTCTCTCCTTTCACTCATCAGGGGCCAGGACACTGGGGGTCAGCACTAATCCGCCTGGACTGTCTTGCAGGAGTCGGCCGTGGAGCTCCTCTTTGCCGCCTTCTTCACCACGGCCAGTGCCAGCACATCCCTTGTCCTGTTGCTCCTGCAGCACCCGGCGGCTGTCACCAAGATCCGGCAGGAGTTGGCCGCACAGGGGCTGGAGCCTGCATGCAGCTGTGAGCTAGGGACCATGGGGGCAGCGTGGGGCCCCACCCCGACTGCAGCTGTGAGCCGGACCTCAGCCTCTCGGTGCTGGGCCGCCTGCGCTACGTGGACTGCGTAGGTAAAGGAGGTGCTGCGCCTCCCTGCCCCCTGTGTCCGGGGGCTACCGCACAGCACTGCGCACCTTTGAGCTGGATGTAAGTGCTCGGGCCACCTTGCCTTGTGCAGGGTCAGGGGCCGCAAGGACGCATGGCTTTTCTTCCCACTTCCAAAGCCTCTACTTTCCCCACTGCAAAGTGGCTTGAGCCTTGCTCCATTGCCCTTTGTCCAAGATCAGGGCCTCCTGGTGAACCCATGAGGTCTGGGAATCCATAGATTTCAGCTGTTGGCTGTATTCTGGGGGTCAAGTCAGAGAGGAGTTGTAGAATAAATGTACACTTGTCTTTCCAGTAACCCCAGTGCCCTTAGCCAGTGGGTCTCAGTGGGAAACAGAACCCATACCCTGCATCTGACAAGATGGAGAAACAAATCAGTGATGACCCCAAGATCACTTAGGCAAGGGCCCAGCTGAAGCCAGAGGCCAGGGATGGAGAAAAGTGAGACAAGGGAGTGGGGTCTGGACAGCCTAGCTTGAGGCGGGCAGGAGAGTCACGCTCTGGCTCCATCTCTGGCTCTTGGCCAAGTCCCTCTGTCAGGTCGCTGCTCCCTCTCTGAAGAAAGCTGTGCTGGTCCCGCCAGTGCTCATGCGGTGGGAGGGGGTGGCATTTGCCCCCAAAGTGGCCACTGTTTTCCTCAAGATTGTTTTGTTGTTGTTTAGGGGCCACACCCAGCAATGCTCAGGTCTTACTCTTGGCTCTGTGCTCAGAAATGAGACCTGGGAGTGATCAGGGTACCATATGCAGTGCTGGGAGTCGAACCTGGTCAGCTGCATGCAAGGCAAGTGCCTTAAGCCCTGTAGACCTCTCCAGACCAGTTTCCCCAAAGATGATTTTAAACCCCAAACAAAGGAGACACATTTGCAAAGAGATTGGGGTGGGGCAGGAGGGATGGGGGGGTCTCAGGACTAACCACTTCATGCCAAGCAGCTTGAAACGTGATCTCAGGCTGGAAGAGCCCACAGCATTCCGGGGAGCTTTGAGCCAGGAAGGACTGGGTGTCCCCCATGGCGAGGGGATGCTCAGCAGGAGGGAGGGCCGGTTCCAACCAAGGAGGTGCATTCACCAATGCTGCAGGGTGTGCCCTACCCAACGGCAGTGGCAGTGGCGAGGCTCAGACTTGGCCTTGCAGAGCCTCTGGGTGAGCAGGGAAACGCTGCGCTAGGACCACAGGGCGCTTAGCCAGCAGACGGCAGCCTGGAGCCAGCTGGGAGAGCTCCCCAGAGGGTCGGGGAAGCCTGAGTGGAGCCGGAGGCCACCAGGTGGTAGCAGGAAGAGGTGTCCCAAACCGGAATTGTCAGAAGGGGGTGGGGATGGGGGCTGCTCGCGGCAGCAAAGGAAGCAGGAAAGCTGTTTCTCAGCATTTTGAGGACTTTCCTCTATTTCTCCGTGCACCTTCTTAAAAAGATGGCTGAGTTCTGTGGAGCTGGTAGGGTGGAGAGAGGATTTAGTGTGTTGCAACAAGAGCTTTGTGACAGCTGACCGTTGTGGAAGGACGGAGGTAGGGGTCTCTCTAGCGCCCCTCCCAGGCAGTTGGTAGGTGCAGGACTAGAATTAAGGCCTCCCTGATAGGAAATTGCACCTCAAGATCAGATCGTAGGTTACATTTGCAGAGCGTGAAATACATGCCAGATCTATTACCCAGATCTTCACAGCAACAAAATGGGCATCTGGGCTCTCATGTGATGCACTAAGAAACGGAATTCCTGGGCCTGAGCGGACAGTTCAGCGGGTAGGACTGTTTACATCGCACTCAGTTCATCTAGGTTCCATCCGAGGCACAGGGTGATCGCCAAGAGTGATCCCCTGAGCACAGAGCCAAGAGAAGTCTTGAGCTCCACCGGGTGTGGCCCAGTAACCATAAAGAAAAAAATGTAATTTTTGACAGTTGAGTGTCTGGCCCTGGGTCAAGGCCCCACGGACGGACAGAGGCTGGAAAACGGCTGGGGGCGAAAGGGGCGGGGTAGGGAAGGGGGGGGCGGGATTCGAGGCCCCGCCCGTGTCCAAAGCTGGGGTGGGGTGTGGGGGTAGAGGGTTGGTTTGGGCCAGGTGCCTCGTGCTCAGGCCATTTCTTTGGCTACCCCCACAGGGCTACCAGATCCCCAAGGGCTGGAGCGTGATGTACAGCATCCGGGACACACACGAGACGGCCGCGGTGTACCGCAGCCCACCCGAGGGCTTCGACCCCGAGCGCTTCTGCGTGGCAGGAGAGGACGCCCCGGGCGCCGCCGGCCGCTTCCACTACATCCCATTCGGCGGCGGCGCGCGCAGCTGCCTCGGCCAGGAACTCGCTCAGGCAGTGCTCCAGTTGCTGGCGGTGGAGCTGGTGCGCACGGCGCGCTGGGAGCTGGCCACGCCTGCCTTCCCCCGCCATGCAGACGGTGCCCATCGTGCACCCGGTGGACGGACTGAAGCTCTATTTCCACCCGCTCGCTCCCGCCGCCGCGCGGGATGGGCCACGCCTCTGACCGCTGAGCCGCTGCCCTGGACGTGGCCTGCGGCCATCCCGCGCTGCAACACTGCCCCTCTGCGGTTCCTCTGGGTCGCGTGGTGCTCTTGCTCTCTCCTTGCACTGTCCCCCAAAAAGCCGCTCGCGGCTGCGCTCAGGGAGAAGGCGCGCGAGCCGACGCCCCCGCGCCCCGGACGCGCCCAGGCTCCTGCGCTCCGCTCCAGGAAGCAAGAGAAGACGTGGGTCGAACCTTGAAGCAGGAACGTGGGAACTGACCTCCAGGAGAAGCGACGCAGCCTCGCCTTCCTTCCGGTGCCAAGACCAAGATGTGGGGTGGTGGGAAAGAAGTGGGTCCTGTCGACGTGCTGAGCTCTAGCAAGAATCGGGCGGGAGGCGCCAAGAAAGCTTTGACTTAGGTAGACACCAACTGAAGGTCCCCGGCGGCCGCCGTCCTGGGCTTGGTGCGCTGGGGCTACTTCGGCCGGTCCGGTCGGAATTTTCGAGCTGTGGACGCGGCCATTTCTCCAGACATCCCCACAGCGTCGGCTTCTGCAGGCCACTTCTTGGGGGAGGAGGGAAATAATCCGACTCTGACATTGCGTTGAGTCTTATTTATTTGGGGGAGAATAGAGAACCCGAGATTTCTGAGGTTGAATGATCTGGGGGTGGGGGAATATTTGTGCCCCAAATAGGGCAGCCAGTAGAAGTTCGCTGGCAGCGGGTGAGCGAGAACACGAAGTCTTTGCTGGACAGCTGCTTACTGGGGAAAGGGCTTGTAGGTAGATGTGGGAGCCTCCCCCCCCCCCCCCCGCCCACCCCAGCCCCAGATATACAGCTAAAGCAGAAACCAGATCCTTTATTTTCTTTGGGGCGGGGCACTGTCCGTTTCTTCTGTCCCTGCTCATGACAACTGACTGCAGGGAGATTCACCTCTCAACAGGAGAACCTGTCCAACAGGGGCCCGCGGTGGGCCGCGTGGCCAAGGCTCTGTCTCTTCTTCAGCTCCAGCCCCACTCTCCCTGCTCCAGCCTCTGGGTGTGTGGCCACATCAGCCTTTTTGTCCTTGTCTGACGGCCCTCTCTCCCCGGACCTTTCCAACAGAAGTGCCCACCGGAGTCCGGCACCCAGGGCTACTTCCATCTTTGACCCACTTGCAATCAGGTCAGGGCAGCTTGATCATCCACACGCCTGAGCTGACCCCATAGTGAACCGAAAGGAAGCAGGTGCCCTCCTGACCTTATGCTTAAAGTGGCCAGCGGGAAAGGGGAAGTAGCAGGGTGGGTAGGGCTGGTAGCTCAGGAGCACAGCGGGCCCTTCCAAGCTGAGCCGACACCACCAGAAAGCCCTTACCGGACAACTCATCACCCACTGCAGACCTGGCGCCAGGCTTTAGGTTTTGCAGGCGCCAGGGCCTGCCCTTAGGGGCTCTCTTGAGGCTGCAGAGACCACAGCTCTGCCAGAGAATCTCCAACTTGGCTGAGGTGGTGGAGGGATTCTAATGTGGGAAGAGAAGAGAAATATGTCGGAAGCCAGGACGGTGTCGTGGATTGTAGCGACTGTGTTGCCCCTAGCGCAAGGGTCTGTGGGTCTGTACTAATGCTAAGGCCGTCTAGGGGCAGCTTCAACCTGAGCCCACCCTCCCACGGAGCCGTCCACGGGCACCACCCTCCACCTCTCCCCTCCCCAGCAGCAATCCTGGTTTCCGGAATTGCTGGTTCTGGCTCTCTGGAATGGATTTGCTGGCTGCTGAGGTGCTCAAGAAATTGGTGGCAAACAAAAGAGCAAGAATGTGTCCTTGAGGAGCTTCCGGAAAAGAAAGCAGGCCTGAAAGACTAGAGCAGCAGGGTGGGTGGGGAGATTTCTCTAAGGACCATCCGATTTTGGAAGGAAACCTGCCAGGAGTGATGGGGGGGTGGGGCGCGCCCCACGACGCTGCAGCGAGTCCAGAGCCCTGAGCAGACAACGCGCAAGAGCTGGGGAAAGGTTGGAAGAGCGCGAAGGGAGCTGGGGGCTTCACTCTCCTTGTGCTCATTCTCCCCTCCCAGCGAAAAAACAAACAGAAACAAACACAGCCACCCCCAAACATTGACTCTGGTGCCCCGCATCCCCCAGTCCAGAGGAGGCTGTTTTGTAAACATCTTGGAAACATTTTGTTTTCCAGCGAACCAACAACCCTCCTCTCCGCCCACCACCATGCAGAAAGCCGGGCAAAGTTTCTAGATCAAAGTTCCTGGGAGGCTGGTGATTTGGTGGCCCCCTTCCCCACCCTAGATATGTGCTTTCACGATCTTCCCTCTCCCAGTCCATCTTTCCTATCCTCCGCCCCTCGGGGCTCAGTGAGAATACCACAGGCCCCCCATCCCCCCCCCCCGCGCACCCCGCCCGTGGCAGTTTCCAGTTCATAGGCCTAGCTCCGCTGGTGACCCGGCGGCCGCTGAACTTGGCGAGGTGGCCCTGCAGAGTTCACCGGGATGTCATGGTCCGGCCTGCAGGGGTCACAGGCGGGTCAGGTCCCAGGATTGGGACTGGGCCCCAGGTCACGCCCCCAATCGCCTGTGCGGTTCATGGGCTGTCGGGCGCAGTACAGAAGGGGGCGGAGAGGGGGAATTTCTGAGAATTACCTCCAGTGCGTCTGGCCCTGGCTCCTGCCGGTGCCCAGGTTGGCTCGGGCAGCTTCCGACAGGCGCCAAGTCGTTGGAAGGAAGAACGGAGTGGGGAGACTCTTCCCTGGCGCCCGAGAGGCACGGGCTCAGGCCCTATCTGTGGCCGGGATCTTCGGGCTCCCGGCAACACCCTCTGTGGTGTGGGGAGCTGGCCCCGAGTGCTTTGGGGGACCACGCTTTGGCGACCGCGCTTTTTCTAGACCCCGCGGACAGTTTTCCGTCTCCCCTGGCTTTGGAACTACTGAGGGTCAAGTATTGAACCAGTTCTCGGATCAAAGCGGTTTTCCCTGTCTCAGGGACGTTTTCCCAGGCGTTCGGCGTGGCTCGCGGAGAGCCGGCGCTGCGTATTAAATGAACGCACCCCCAATCTCTTTCGCTTCCAGCAAGCGGGTGCGTTCACTTCTCAAACCACGGGAAACTATACGTGTAGTCGCGCCTGTGGGGGAAGCGGCGCGGCAGCCCAGAACACACCTGCGTTCACGCAATTGCTTCCCTGTAAAAGTCTGGAATAACTTTATTAGTGGTCAGCAGTGGCTAGGGTTTTGGAGAGAGTACCCCTTCATCCGGTTTTTCAAGTTGGGAGGGAACCTCCAAGCGTCCAGTTCGGCTTAAATGCCCCGCAGGTCACCCTGTTGAAGCAGCGGTAGCTGGGGGCCGGGGGGGTGGGTGGGGACATTTGCCACCAGAGGCCGCATTTGGAAACTCACTCACGACTACCCTGACGCCAACACACGGGGAGTGAAGTGCCTTGTCCCAAGATCAGGCCACTGGGGCCCAGAAACCCAGGCAGTCTCTACCCATCCCACCAAGGCGGGTGACGCTCTCCCCCTCTGCACGCCCCAGAGCCCTCCGAGGCTGGATCTCAAAGTGCAGGGTGCCAGTCCTAAACGCACCATGGCCCCTGAATGTGCCAGGAACCTGTGACCCTCCATACCCATAAATATGATCTCTGAAAGCTACATGAATGCGGGTCTCCGTGGGGTGCTGGGAAGAGGCATATAAGGCTATGCCTGCTTCTACAAGGCTCTTCCTGGAGTGCCAACCCTGGGCCCTTCTGCACGACCTTCGGAGGAACAGGAAGGACGTTTCTGTACGTATGGACGGCAGTTTCCCCACTCGGGGGACGAGGCGACTGCACCATACCGGGACGCGCTTCTCTCTTCTGCCCCGGCAGGTGGAAGGGAGCCCACGCGGGCCTCTAAGTGGAAATCCAGTCGAGGCGGCTCTGGGCCGGGACCGCCCGTCCGAGTCTCTGGAAGGGATTCCAAAGAGACCGCCAAGAAGCCCAGGGCTGGGGAGTTCCCGCTTCTCGGAGCCGGGCTGGGCGCCTGCAACCGTCTCGGAGCCGAGCACACCTTGGTTGAGGGGAAGCCGGAGAGCTCCTGGCCCCGCACCCCAGGAGGCGCGCTCCAAAAGGGAAGAGGCGCGACCGCCACCTCTGCCTTGGCGTGGAACAAACGGTTAAAGATTTTGGGCAGTGCCTCGCGGGGAGGAGCCAGGGGCCCACCCCGCAATTAAAGATGAACTTTGGGTGAACTAATTTGTCTGACCAAGGTAACGTGGGCAGCAACCTGGGCCGCCTATAAAGCGGGCGCGCGGCGGGGTTCGCAGCGCTGGCGACAGCGGCAGGTGGCGCGGGAGGCCGCAGCGCACCATGGGGCTCCCGGCACTGCTGGCCAGTGCGCTCTGCACCTTCGTGCTACCTCTGCTGCTCTTCGTGGCCACGATCAAGCTCTGGGACCTGTACTGCGTGAGCAGCCGCGACCGCAGCTGCGCCCTCCCTCTGCCCCCGGGACTATGGGTTTCCCTTTTTGGAGAAACCCTGCAGATGGTGCTGCAGGTAAGGGAGCAGGGCAAGGGACAGACTCGGATCCCGGCTCCCACTGAAACTCGGGTAGGCGCCCCCGGGAGGGAGGTGAGACGGAGGCGCGGTGCTCCCCGGCGCCCCCTCACGCTCGCCTCTCTCTTCCCGCTTTCCTCTCTCAGCGAAGGAAGTTCCTGCAGATGAAGCGCAGGAAATACGGCTTCATCTACAAGACGCATCTGTTCGGGCGGCCCACGGTGCGCGTGATGGGCGCCGACAACGTGCGGCGCATCTTGCTCGGGGAGCACCGGCTGGTGTCGGTGCACTGGCCCGCATCCGTGCGCACCATCCTGGGCTCAGGCTGTCTTTCCAGCCTGCACGACTCCTCGCACAAGCAGCGCAAGAAGGTGAGGGCGCGGGTAGGAAGGAAAGGGGATCATTTGCCGGCGGGGTTCAGGTCGATAGAGGATGGGCGAGTGTGGGTTGCAGCAGGCGTCGCCTAGGATCCCTCTCAAGCCTAGTTCAGTTTGCATTTGTTCTCCTCCCAACAGAAAAGTAAGCACTGTTGAGGCTAGTGGAATTGCAGAGTCTGGAAGGCGATTGCCGCGATGGGTCGGGCTCTCACACTTTTCCTCCTGGAAACTAGGTGATTATGCGGGCCTTCAGCCGCGAGGCGCTCGAGTGCTACGTGCCTGTGATAGCGGAGGAAGTGGGCAATTGCTTGGAGCAGTGGCTGAGCTGCGGCGAGCGCGGCCTCCCTGGTCTACCCCCCCAGGTGAAGCGCCTGATGTTCCGCATCGCCATGCGTATCTTGCTGGGTTGCGAGCCCGGCTTGGCTAGCGGCGGGGATGCCGAGCAGCAGCTGGTGGAAGCCTTCGAGGAAATGATCCGCAATCTCTTCTCGTTGCCCATCGACGTACCGTTCAGCGGACTGTACCGGGTAAGGGCGGCCGGCAGGGTGCGGAGCTAGGGGACCCCGCGGAGGCGAGACCGGGCGTTTGCTCACTGCCGTGCGCTCTCCGCGCCTAGGGCGTAAAGGCGCGGAACCTCATCCACGCGCGCATCGAGGAGAACATTCGCGCCAAGATCTGCGGGCTTCGGGCGGCAGACGCGGGCGGGGCCCGCAAAGACGTGCTGCAGCTGTTGATCGAGCACTCGTGGAGAGAGGGAGAGCGGCTGGACATGCAGGTGAGCGCAGCTTCCGGCAGCGGCACGGCGCCCTTGGGTCCCCCTGGGTTTTGGAGCGCGGCGTCCATACTCCAAAGAGGGGGACCTGGCGGAGGACTGAGAGGCGTGCAAGGGACTGCAACCGATTAGGGGGCTTCTCCAGTCCTTTACGGGTTTAAGCGAAAGTTGGAATTTGCAAAAATGCTACTCAGGCTTGTCAGTTTAACCGAACGAAGTCTGATTCTGTAGTTTCCAGCAGAGAAGAGCCTTACCAGCCTCCTGCTCTGGCTGAATTACGGTCTTGGCATTTAGTTTTCAAATGTTGCGCTTAGTAACATTTTCCAACAAATGTTTAACTCTTCTCCTCCTGAGCTTCCAGACCCCTCAGTTGGCTCTGAGGGATGGTATTTAAATTGCATGCAGGACTGGTCAAATGGCGCTTCTGATATATTTTTCCCCTAGGCGCTAAAGCAAACGTCCACGGAACTCCTCTTTGGAGGACATGATACCACAGCCAGCGCTGCGACCTCTCTGATCACTTACCTGGGACTCTACCCCGAGGTCCTCCAGAAAGTGCGCGAGGAGCTGAAGAGTAAGGTAAGAGGATTCTGGGAGCTCCTTGAGCTGAACGTGCTCCGCACACCAGCTCTCTTGAAGTAAGCTGGGCTGCCTTGTCAAACCTTTCTGCAGGGCAGGGCCAAGGGTGGGTGTGCCAGGGTAAGAACAATTCACTCTGAGTGGAGTGGAGGAGCAGCGAGCACTGCTTCCCCTGACACAGGGTCTGAGTTTTTCTTCTTGCCCGTTCTCCACCTTTGGCAGAACCTTGGGGATTTTCTGATAGGCTTCACTTCTGACCTGTGTGTCCAAAAAAGAGAGAACTTCTCGGCAGTGAGGGAGGTAGCGGAGCTGTTACTGCTGGTGGTGATTAAGGCAATGGTGGAGATAGACGCTCTCGGCCTCTAAGCAGAGGGCAAGCAGTCTCCTGGAGCTGTAAATAGTGGATTTGGGCCCAGGGGTGAGGCAAATGGTCGCTGGCAGCTCTTTCCCCTTTCACACTCTCCCATCATGGGGCCTTTTGGGTTTAGCCGCCACTTAAGGCCCTGTTTATGTCTGGGGGGGTTGATTTTATTGGAGCACAAAATAACCATTCACCTCTCTATGACTGTTTTGATAGGGTTTACTTTGTAAGAGCAATCAAGGCAACAAGTTGGATATGGAAATCTTGGAACAGCTTAAATACATCGGGTGTGTTATTAAAGAGACCTTCGGCTGAACCCCCCAGTTCCAGGAGGGTTTCGGGTTGCTCTTAAGACTTTTGAATTAAATGTAAGTTCTCTGCCCCCCACCCCCTCCTCTTTTGTTGTGGTTTTACATCTCCTCTTGTTCCCTGGTCCTTGGCTTAAAGTCCTGATGCTTTTGCAGACGTGGTTGTGCCCCCTGTGGATGCACCATTCAGCTACCTGAATGTCTGTCCCTACCACCTTTCACTCCCCAAAACACCTCCCAGGGCATCGGGACCTCGCTTTATTGTTGTGGAAAGTTCATTTCTAGTTTGTCAACCCCTGGGCCTTTATAATCTTCTGCAGGGGTACCAGATCCCCAAGGGCTGGAATGTTATCTACAGCATCTGTGATACCCATGAGGTGGCGGATGTCTTCACCAACAAGGAGGACTTCAATCCTGACCGATTCCTGCTACCCCACCCGGAGGCTGCCTCCAGGTTCAGCTTTATTCCATTTGGAGGAGGCCTGAGGAGCTGTGTAGGGAAAGAGTTTGCTAAAATCCTTCTCAAAATATTTACTGTGGAGCTGGCGAGGCACTGTGACTGGCAGCTCCTGAACGGACCCCCTACCATGAAGACCAGCCCCACAATGTGCCCCGTGGACAATCTCCCCGCCAGCTTCACTCCTTTCCTGGGGAAATCTGAGGGGTGAGGAGGATGCACTGACCCTCGGACTCATTGGAAGTGTAAATAGGAGTTTCTACATAGTGCCACGTTGATTTTATTATATTTAATTTTTAAATGTATATGATAATATTTATGTGACTCTAGTAAGTCCCACAGTTTTTAAATATAATAATACTAATAAAAATTAAAAATGGTATCATTTCCAAATAAAGTACAACCTGAAGGTGCTTGTCTTGTATTCTTGTATCTCAGATTCTTGTTAGGGGGACAACTTATAAGATTTTGTTTATTTTGGCCATGCCTGACTGTGCTCATGGTTTACTCCTGGTCCTTTGCCAGGGATCAGTCTTGGTGGGCTTGGGGAACTCTATGAGGTGTTGGAGATGTCCTTGGGATGGGCGTGTGCAAGGCAAGCATCTTACCTGCTTATTGTACTATGTGTCTCTATCCAGTTTGGATATTAATCGTTAATATATTTAAACCAGATACCTGTTTTCTGCTAGGAAGAAACTCTAGCTGTATTTTCTTTTCTTCTAACAATTATTATGAAATGTATATCATAGGTACATATGTGTTAGTCCAAGGGCAATTTTTATTATTTTCTGCAATCATTTAGATGTACCCTTTGAAAGTGTATCCAAGTTAATTTGGGGCAGGGGAGTTTTTTTAGGAAAGGATGACTTTAAAAAAATTTCACTTTGAGAAGTATCCCATTCGAATAGAGCAATCTTCCACCAGACACTTATTTGTAATAAATGGAATAATAAGTGCACATTAGCACGTGGCGCCAACACTGCTTTCCGAAGTTCAGATTTCAGAAAAAGACACATCCAGTCACTCTGATTATGAAGCGAGGGGCTCACATTAGATTAAAAATCCTGGGCATGTTTCCTTCACCCAGGCCTTATATAAGAAGCAGCGCTTTGAGAGGCCAGTCTCTGGTTTAAATAAGTGAGTCCAGGTTTTCTGTGTTGGGAATAAGGGCAAAAGGAGATTTAGCAAACTGACAAGATAACATTTTTTTTTATCTATTCCAGGCAATAGGGTGTGAGCCTGACATGCCTGATAAAATGGCCCAGTCATGACCCTGTGAACCTTGGCTAACCTCTGCAAAAAGCCTGGTCTTGTCACTTTTCTGACCCTGGCACAGCCATGTTCTGAAGCGAAGGCCAGACTCCATCCAGAGAGGGTGGCCCTGGGGATTTGCTGATGCAAGCAGCACATTTCAGTTTGGAAATGGCACAGTCTGCTTACTGACCCTCTGAGGGCTTGTAGGTTTAAGATTTTCATTCCAATTTTTGGAATTGGCAATGGCAGCACAAAGTGGGTGGTCTCAATAGGTGTTTGCAAAGGGTTCTGTCTACAATTAGAATTACACGGTCTACCTGAACTTAGCTTTTTAGGGAGTACTTGGGTTGTACTTATTCTTGGAGTCCTCTGATTTTTAAGGGGTGTTTACATAATAACTGACTGCCTCATAATAACCTTATAGTGTCTTTAAACACACACACATACACACAAACACGAGAACAGAAAGGCTTAGTTCAGTTAAAGCTTTAATATGGAGTGATATGTAAAGAGCTCCCCCACCACACCCCCCATAGTCACCGAGGACCCAGCCAGCCAGTAGCACACTAGCCAGAGGACACCATTTCAGAGAATTCCAACAAAACAATCTTCCCTGGCCCCCCACTTTGAATTTTTTTTTCCAGAGGACAGTTTGCCTTTCAAAACAAAAAACTTTGGTGATTCAGCGACTGAGATCTCTGTAGGAACCGAATGCAGTGAGACATTTGAATCATTATTGTCTATCCTTCAAGATTCAAAACCCACGTTTATTTTTCATCAGGAGAGCTTTGAGGGAAATGCAGTGGCGAGGTCCTGGATCAAGGACTTGACTTGCAGTTCCCAGAGTGACATTTAGCCCAATTCTACTCATTGATTACAGGGTAATGTAGAAAATACACTAAGCACACTCTTGACTAATGCGCTGAGTGCTGCATTAAGGTTGTTTAGAGGCGGGCCAAGGTCGTGTTTGAGGACCGCTGCCATACTGAGCACAGAGCGGGTGGGTCACTTCGATTTCACGGTCACCTCTATTTCACAGCCACCTCTGGCTCAGTGTTTGCATATCAGCAGAAGGAGGCGAGTCCTGGAGGACGTCCTTTCTGCATTTCGTCACAGTTAGGTTGTGGGAGGAGATTTCCCTGTGGGCACCCAGGACCCCGGCACAGAGATGGATGGTGCTGGGCTCCCTAAGGCTCTTGTTCAGCTGCCCACCTGGGCAAGGAGCTGCTCTGCTGCCCTTGGATCTCTTCTGCCATGGCTGCAGGACTGGCCAGAGAAAGCCTCATCTGGGTGTCCAGGACAGAGCCGGTGGGAGGGATGGACCCCGAGGAGACTCAGAGAGGGACTGTGGTGTGCCTGAGGCCAGCCAGGGACGGCCAGAGGACCCTTCACTTCTCTTTCTCTCACCAGCTATCAACCTACACTTGCTACAGTGCGCCTCACCTTTCTGTGGAGCCCGGAAATTTGACCTAGGGATCTTCTCCCTAAATACCCCCTGTGTCCTCCGCTCCCACTTCCCTACACGTGGCCACCCAGACCATTTCCTCTGGCGGATCACCAGAGACTAAATGACAGCAGGGACTGAAAGGGACCAACAGGGTTTCAGGGGTGGTATCCTCACCGCCACACCCAGATGTCCACAAGGGGGCGGACGTCTCCCTTCTATGTTGAACTCAGGCCTCGGGCTTTAAACCCCACCAGCGTCCACGAACTCTGAACCAGAGACTCTGGTCCGGAGCCTGCTCCTAGCCTGGGCAGTGAACGGCAACAGGCCACCTGGGGTCTGCAAGTCCTCAGCCTCGGGGGCTTGGTCAAGGCTGCGTGGGTAGGTCTGTGCTGTGGTGAAGGCGCCACCGGCTTGGGCTCGGAGGTCTGTTGGCTGTTTCCAGCAGTGTCACATACCGCATTACTCCTGTGATCCTGGAAAAGTGGGCTCTTCGGGGGCAGTGGGGAGCATGGCGTCCGGAGGCCGTGGGTGGCTCTAAGTGGGAGGAGGCTCCGCAGCAGCCCCTGCGCAAGGAGGGGTGTTTCAGGGCCCGTGGCGGCCGGACTCTCCCGGGGTTAAAGCGCTCGTGGATGTGGTTTCGCCCCTGCTCGCTAAGAGAGAGTGGAGGCTTGAGGCGGATGTTACCCTGCAGAAGGGAAAAGTGTGCAGGGAACTAGACCGCTTTGATGACTCGCCGTGAGAGATGGCCAGTGGCCTGTGAGTGGGCAGTGGGACAAAGGCCAGGGCAGGAGGCGCCGAGCTCGGACGTGGAAAGAGAGAGACGTTGACCCGCAGGCCCCCTTCCGAGGTCGGAGCTGTGGCTCAGAAGCCAGTTTTCTTTTATTTACTTATTTTTAATTTTTTGTTGTTGTTGTTGTTTTTGGACATTTTGGCTTTCTGGGTCATACCTGGCAATGCTCAGGGGTTACTCCTGGCTCTGCACTCAGGACTTACTCCTGGCAATGCTTGGGGACCATCTGAGATGCCGATGATGGAACCCAGTGATGCAAAGCAAACGCCCTCCCGGCTGTACTATGGCTCCAGCTGCCCAGCTTTAACGCTCATCTTGGGAGACCGGACGTCCACATATCTTCTCTTTGCACAATTGTCCACTTCCTGAGGCCATCAAAACTTTTGTGTCAAAGCGGCTGGGGAGGCTGGAACTCGGCTCGCCCGGGCCCAGCTGAATATGGGACCCCCAGGAGGGCAGACGGGTTTTGGGAGGGGCCCGTCACCTCTGGGGGGTCCCGAAGCAGCCGGATGAGACTCGCCCATCACACTGGCCACCATTTTCGCTGTCTGGATGCTGGGAAACTGCCTCACGACCAGATTAACAGAGCAAAACCAGTTCGAGCCCAGGTAGGCGGCTCCCAGAAGCGGGAATCACTGGGAATTCGTCCAGATGGAGTCAGGGTTCAGCCATTCCCCTCTCCATTTTGTCGAGCCTGTTGGCCCCTCCCAGGAACTGCCCTGGGGCCATCAGCCATAGCATGAAGAAGCCTCACAAGCGGCTCGGGAGGCTGGATCTTGGCTCGCCCTGGGCCCAGCTGAATATGGGACCCACAGGAGGGCAGACGGGTTTTGGGAGGGGCCCGTCACCTCTGGGGGGTCCCGGAAGCAGCCGGATGAGACTCGCCCATCACACTAGCCACCATTTTCGCTGTCCGGACGCTGGGAAACTGCCTCACGACCAGATTAACAGAGCAAAACCAGTTCGAGCCCAGGTCCGCGCGGTCCATTAAAATAGTGGAAACAGTGATGTCTTTTGATGCACTGCATTCCACGAAGAGCAGGAAAGTTTGGCGGGAGGGAGAGATAGAGAGGAGAGAAAAGACATACAGAACCCGCCAAGTAGTTGAGGTGTGGGAGGGAGGAGGGAGGTGGGGACATTGGTGATGGGAGATGGGTTTGGGTGGAGGGATGGGTGTTGGAATACTGTAGAACCAAAACTCTACATGAGCATCTTTCAATTGTATGTCTAAAATGGCGTAATAATATTTGGGGGAGGAAAAATAATAAAATAAAATTAAATAAAAAAAAAAACTTTTTGAGTCAACAGTGGAGGCCTCCTGGGGACCTGACCTGGCACCTCTCAGAGGCAGAGTCCCCTGTGCCGATTAGCGAGCCTCTCCCGTGCCTGCCGCTAGGGCTTCCACCTCCAACACTCAGCTCTGCCAGCTGTGCGCGGGGACGCCCTTTTGGCCTGTTTGTGGGTGAGAGCTGCCAGTGTCCCCTGGCCTCGCTGATGCCATGCGCTGATATTGGCTGTGAGCCAGTTCTCTGCCCCCCAGAAAGCCCCCTGCAGGGGGAGCGTTTAACTCCCTTTCAGGGGCCTCCTCACCCCTCCTCAAGAGCATGCTTGCACCTGGGAGGTAGACTTTGGGGGCCGAAAGCTTCTTGGGGTCCTTCAATAGCATTTGCTTTGGGCCTCTCCAGCATCGTGGGACTATGTTTTTCTTTGCAAAGTGAAACGTTCATCTTGGGAACCAGCTTCGTGGCTGCAAGCTTACAGGGCTGTGGTTTCACAGCATGTCACATTCCTGAAACCAGCGCTCTGTGGGTATTTGGGCCAAACAAGCTTTGCTTCATTTGAAGTAGAGTCAACTTCAGTTAGAACCCTGGGACTGGGTGGAAACTTAGCCCTGGGTTCCGTGGTGGGCTTTCTGGGTGAGTTATCATGTGGCAGTATTCTGAACCACATCAATAAACCATGCTAGTGATCTCTTATCACAGCCACACCCGTCCACCAGCCCCACGGGGTAGGAGTCTGCCTATTCCTCTCTCGCCGTCCTGGCTTAAGGGCTTTCTTCTCCACTCCTCTCCCTTCCATCTCTCCGTGTTGCTGAGATGACGACCAGGAGGTCCTACATACGACCTGGTTGTGGTACTGGTGGCACATTTTAGTGACCCTCACACACAAGCTTGCCAGGGTGTTGGCCCCCTGGGTCACACACATACCTGGCTGAGATACTGCTGGAATTGCATATAGCTGCAGTGACCTCAGAAAGCAAAAGTGCCAGGCACAAAGATCAGAGCTGCCCAGGTCATGCATGGAGTATGTGGGGCAGCCGGGAATGAAGCGACAGTCTCGTGCCTGCAGAGCAGGGCCTCAGCCGCAGAGCTCACGCCTGGTCCCACTTGGGGGATTTTAACTTATTTATTTATGTATCTATTCTGCTTTTTGGGTCACACCTGCTGATGCTCAGGGCTTACTCCTGGCTCTGTGCTCAGGAATTACATACATCTGGCAGTGCTCGGGGACCATATAAGATACCAGGGATTGAACCCAGGTTGGCTGTGTGCAAGGCAAACTCCCTACCTCCCTGTGCTATCAGTCCAGCTCCTTGGGGGGGGGTTAAATCTGATGTCACTAGGGTAAGGGATTCATTGAGCTCAGATGCACATGAAGAGGGCAAGGTGTTTTGCTCATTACAGGTATTGACAAGACACGTGAAGTCCAAAGGATTCTGGTACTCTAAAGTGGAAAGTTCATTTGATGCAGTCACAGAGTTTTTAGAACTAGGAGACAGAGTGTCCACGTGCCTCTGTTTGCAGCCAGACTGCTCACAGACACTTAAGTCACAACAGAGAATCAGGATCAACACACCGGCACTCACAGCATCCTGGGATCAGCCCTCGGCCAAAACAATGGGGTTGTTGATTGATCTGTGTCAGGGAAAGGGGGCAGCAGAGCAGGATGGAGCTGACTTGTCCCAGCTCCCATTCCCTTCCCTGGGCTCTCCCAGCAGAAAGTGGGGCTGTCTGGCCAAGGGCTTGGCAGGAAGTCTGACATAAGGATCTGTGGGGGGACTTGGGGTCAGGGCCTTACATTGGTGGAGTGGAACCGTCAACATTTTTTGTCTCACAGAAAAGAGGGTTTTGATATGAGCTACTGTATACTCTCTCTCCCCTTGAATGCTGAAGTCCCAACCCTCTGTTATGTCAGAATGTGATCTTATTTTTGTTTGTAGACCACACCTGGCTCTGGGCTTAGGGACGAACTCCTGGCTCTGTGCTCAGGGATCACTCTGGTGGGCCTTGGGGTACCATATTCTATGCCAGGGATTAAACTGGGGTTGGCGTGCATGCAAGGCAAGTGTCTTAACTCTTTTACACTCTCTCTGGCTCTGTTGATCTTATTTTAAAGGGTCTTTACAGAGGTAATTCAAGTTTAAAAGGAGGCCTCAGGGCAGACCTTAATCCAACAATAGCAATACCATTACTTAATCCTACATTACCAATAAAGAGGGGAAATTTGAGCAGAGAGGCAGACACAGAGGGAAGATGAGGCCAACCTCAGAGACACGTGGTGACCGAGGGCTCAGGTGGCGCCTCCAGACAAGCCTTTGCCACCACCTAAAGCTGGGAAGACTCAAGTGATGATTCCTGGCAGCTGTTGGAGGGAACCAAAGCCTTGATTTCCGCCTCTTGCAACTGTGAAACAACACACCTGTGTGGTGGTAAGCTTTCCAGTCCTTATCTGTGGCAGCCCTAATAACAGATTCCAAAGGCAGGAGAGTGTGCCTGCGAGAAGCAGGTTTGTGGACATTGCAGGTGTCAGAATGCCACTGAACGAGGGCGTGTGAACTAGAGACGCTGGGCTTCAGTATCCTTAAGGCTCTGGATCTGCCCACGGATTTAAATTTCTAGCAAGTTCCCAGTTTACTACGTTGCAGGCCCTAGCATCACACTTGCAGACTCCCAGGGGAAATCCTTCACCCTTTACATTCAGCATCACAGAAGCAGGAAGGTCAGTAACTACTGTAGGAAGGATGTGATGATGGGAGAGAGGGAGGGAGAGAGAAATGGAGAGAGAGACAGAGAAAGAGCTGGGGGTTGTCTGTGCCTGCAGGGGGTCTCTGTTCACCCCCTTAAAGTGGCAGGTGCTGCTCTCGTCCCAGCCGCTCCTTGCTTTAAGAAATAAACTCTTGAATGTGGAGGAAAGAAGCACACCACATAGAATGCTATGTGGTGTTATAAATGGATGGACCTTTCAGAAAAGGATGCCCCAGAAATCATGCAACCCTGAGTGTGTGTTTGTGTTTGTGTGTTGGGGGGGGAGTGTTCCCAAGCAGTACTCATGTGATCAAGCTGAGACTCCACTGGGAATTCTTGGCCAACTGGGTTGGTGGTTCTGGGGAGATTCAGCCCACCCTGAGAGTGTTGGAGGTCTCTGGGGCCATATTGGATAGCGCTTGGGGCCTACAGGGCTGTACCCAGTGACGTTTGGGGAACCACGTAGTGCTGAAATTGAACCCAGGCTAAGCTCATGTGCCCCATCTCCTGTTTTATCTCCTGGCCCTATTGATGCCACATGATCCAGCAGTTCTACTCCGAGAACACAGAAACACTAACCCCCAAAGCTCTGGGTACCCCAGTGCTCACTGTTGCGCTGTGCACGGTGGCTAAGGGTGAGCTCAAACATCCAGCAACGCCGGCAATCCACCTTACCCTACATTTTACTTTCTCCTTCCCCTAATTTCCCCACCAAAGGAATCTGCAATTGCATTGCTGGGAAAGTACCTACAAGTCTTATTTCTACCCTGAGTTTGTGCAGTGATTTTCATTAAAGCATTTTTCAGTGCTGAAATTTACTCACTCTCCAAACAAAATGCCACAAGCAATCGATCTGAGGAACCTGCTGGACGTTTTGATTATTTGATTATTATTTCCAATTTCTTTTTGGGCTTGGGGGCTGTACCTGGCAACGTGCTGCAACAAGCTGGGAAGCTCCTCCACAGTGCAGCCTCATAGACAAGCCTGAGCTTTATTTTTGTAGGACAAACCTTCCCTCCCACCCGCGAGACCAGTGGATCAACAAGATGTGCGTTGAAAATTGCAGCCGCTTTCCCAAAAGGTGCCTGTCTGAAGAGGAGTGTTTGGAACAACAGTGATGGCGTTTGCACTGTGAGAAATGATGGCCCCCCAACAAGAGTGCAAGGCAGGATGGTCCCGGCGAGCTGCTAAGCAGGAAGAAGAAGGTGCAAAGGGAATCAGACAGTTGGCAGGGAGGAGCGAGAGGGATATTTTGCAGAGGTTCATCACACTTTTGGAGCCCATTCCTGTACCTACTGGTGGCAAAGAAAAGGTGTTGATTGAGTAATTGTGAATTTCAGAAGCGTGGTAAAAGTGGTGGTGCCCTGACTGAAGTGGCAGCGACTCCAGAGACGAGCTGTCAGTCTCCCGACTGGCCTCCTTCCCGGACCCCTGGGTTCAGGCATAACCGCCCAGTTTCCTGCCAGCTGGTAGAGTCCAGGACCCTTGATTACCCTCTGGCTGCCAGTTGCGGGGGAGAGGGAATGTCTGATTTCCTTTCATGCAAGGACCTTGCCGACTGCCTCTTGAGAGATCCCTGCCAAGTAGGTTTGGCCCAACTAACAGTGCAAGTGGGAAAATGGTGGAACTTAACCACCACCCTCCCTGCCATCTCTCCCCAGCTTACTCACCCCCCATTTCCACCCCCTCCTTTTTTTTTTTTGCTTTACCCTTTTGGAAACCTCCAAGGGGTCAGAGAAGCAGCTGTGTGTTAATTAACCAAACATTTGTAGAGCCCAAGGAAAAATATCAGATAAAATGTATTGGGCATGTACTATGGATGCTAAGGAGTTTACATGGTGGTTTCATTTCATTCAACACTCCATGGTACAGGCACACATTTTCATGCCTCTTTGACAAATAGAGCCATCAAAGCACCCAGAGGTCACCTCACTTGCCCAGTCACTCAGCTAAAAGGGATGGACCCTGAATTTGAACTCTGGCTATGTAAATGGGTCTAAGCATTACAGGCCCCCCCCCCCCCCCCCCCCCCCCCCCCCCCCGGTATTTCTAAGCTTGGAGTACTTTTTCTTTTTGTTTTGTTTTGATTTGGCTTTTGGGGCCCACACCTGGGAGTGCTAAGTGCTTACTTCAGGCTCTGTGTGCAGAAATCACTCCTCATGGTATTCTGGTAGAGTATATGGTGCTGGGGATTGAACCCAGGTGTGCAAGGAGCATGCCCTCCCTCCGTATGATCTGTCTGGCCTCTGGGGTTGTGGTACATGGAACTGACATTGCTTTTGTTGGAATAAGAAAATCCTTAATCTGTGCCAGGTGTGCTCCAACTGCTGGCCATAAGTTAATAAATTTTATCCTCATGGCAACCCCCATGAGAAAATCAAAGCTTAGAGATATGAGCACCTCAGCCTGGCTCCCTCCATCGGCAGGAGTCACAGTCTAGGACCCAGCCCCAAGTAAGATCTGTCCCCTGAGCCCACACATTTCATGCATCTTGACACTGCAAAGCTATCTGTCCCTTTGACTTAAACACACACACACACACACACACACACACACACACCTTCCCCCATGTTGATGTGAAATCAATTCCTCTTGGGACATATAGGCATTAGAGATGAAGATATAACTGGGGGTGGAGGGGAGGAGTTTGGCCACACCTAGCGGTGCCCAGGGTTTTCTCCTGGCTCTGTGCTCAGTGATCACTCTTGTTGGTGCTCAGGTATTACATGTGGTGCTTGGGATCAAGCCTGGCTCAGCCCATGTGTTACCTGCTGCATTATCGCTCTGACCCACAATTATATTTTATTGCAGTTTTTCATTTCATTTGACACTGAGGAGCTGGTCCTTAGTTGATGGCAGCTAAACTAATTCAAATTAAATCTGATCTATGACATGTGTGGAGATTTTGTGAGAAGAAATGTGGAAAGACAAAGGAGTTGCTTATATGTGTGTGTGTGTGTGTGTGCGTGTGTGTATTTATGAATGTGTGTTGTAAATTCCATCCCAAAGACATTAGGGAAAGAATAAAACAGGGAATAGAAATCAGTGATGTTTTCTTGTTAAATAGCTGCATCTAATGAAAGATTGGACTTGTGGTGATATTTATAAAAAGAAAATTTTGTTATTTTTTTGGGTCAGACCTGGCTATACCATAACGCCTGATGGAACCACATGCAAAAGAGAATTGTATTGCTTGAGATACTGTGTTTTTCAAAGCAAAAATGTGATTTATCATTAATTTGAATCAAAATCCTTCCAAAAGCGAGGAAGAAGGAAGAACAATGCCTAATATAAATGAAGTCTTTCTACTTTGCTTTACTAATTTCTTTAATTTAAAAATTTTACTCGGTTTTATAAAAAGTCTTAGATAAGCTTAGAAAAATCATAACTTCTATAAATAAGAGGTATTCTGATACAATATTTTAAAAATTACAACAAAGAATACAATTAAAAAGTTCATATTGGTTTGGCAACAGGTGCAGCACCCACCCGACCAGGCCCACTCCCCCCACGCCCCCGGTTCCCTCCCTCCCCAGCCCTCCCCAGAGGTTCTTTATTTCTTTCCTTCTCTCTCTTCCTTCCCCCCCGCGATAAGAACACTTAAAGGGTTCGTGTACTTTGCTCTAAAGCTCATCTAGTGGCAAAGTACCCCTCAACAGTTAGCACACGTCATTTCTGTCTTACCTACCCTACTCCCACACGGGAAATCCGCTTGACAGACCTCCTGATGAGTTTCCTTGACCTTGGGATGTTCATAATACCTTAATAATAGAAAATGCAGTCTATCCTCTCTCCTCTGGCATTCATCCCAGCCACCACTCAGCTATCCAGATCGCCCCTCCTTCCCTTGTAATCTGAAAAAAGGATGTCCCCCCAGAGAATTTCGTCTTTGGAGGAATGTCCATGCCGAAGGCTGTACGCCTGCACCAATGAGAATGTCCCCCCCTCACCCCGCCTTCATTATTTTTAGATAAATCAAAACAAACACACAATTGGGTAACAACTTGGCTTAAGATTAAAGGGGGAGAGGGAGAGAGAAAGAAAGAGAGAGGGGGGTCACACTCAGTGCTCTTAAAGCTCAGTGATTAGAAGCAGAAAGTTGCTGTGTGAGCTTGGCAAACTCTAGAATTCAGCTTTATTGGGGTGGGCACATCATGAACAGAATGAAGAAGTGGGCTAAGAGAGGTGAGCTGACATTTGTCTGGATGTGCTGAGAACTGGCCTAGGCGGGACGTGGCATCAGTCTTCCACCTTTCCTTCCCTGCAGCCCCCAGCAGTGAGCTGGCATCATCACACCTTTGTAGAGATAATGTCTGAAGCTCAAGCATTCAAGTGGCTTGTCCCGGCACCCGGCTGGTAACAGGCTGTGAGGTTGGGAGAGTGTCAGTGAAAAGGGACTGAAGAGTCAGGACAGGGGCTGCTTACACATGGCCAAGCTTTCTTCCATTCCCACCATAATATAGTTCACCCCCTGGAATGACGCCTAAGCTCAGAGCCAGGGACAGTCTCATAGCACCACGCTGAGTGTGGCCCGCAAATAAACAAGCAAACAAGGAAAAGTTCAAACGAGAGGAAGTGAGGATGTGCTTGGAAGATGTGTCAGGAGGGGACACACAGGGGATGGTGCTCTCAGGGTGGCCTCACAGCATTGCTGAGCAGGACATGTGGCAGCCAAAGGGACCAGGCCCAGGAACTGCCCCTCAGAGGGAAGGGGACAGGAATGCTGGTCTGTGAAGACCCCAGGAAAACAAGTCCCGTGCCAGTGCTGTGTCCTTCTTGGGACACTTTGGCTGTTGGACACGGCTGGATGGAGGCTGTTTGTGTCGTGCTTATGGTCCTGAGAAATGGAAGAGTGTGAGGTGCTAAGGACCATAAAGGAGGGAGCTGAATTAGAGGTGGGGAAAGCCAGGAGACAGGTCCTCAGAAACCACTGAGGGGTGAGGGGGGGAGGGAGAGAAAGGACAGAGACAGAGAGACAGAAAGAAACAGAGAAAGAAGAGACAGAGAGGAGAGAGACGCACAGAGAGATAGAGACAGAGAGAGACAAGGGGGGCTTTCGTGTGTGGGATTTTTAAAGTATGGTAGAGAGAGGGGCTTGGAATAATTAAAATTCAAAAAGACATAAAATTAGGGTTTTTGAGAACATGAGCTGTTATTATTAAAACAAACAAGACTGAGACCTGCTTTGTTATCTCTGTCTTCCATCTTAATGAGCACGGTGGTCTTGCAAGAATGAAAACACAATGGAATAAAATTGTATTTTATGAGGGTGGGAGGGGGAGCCAGGGATTGTTACAGTCCAAGAAAAGTGGGGCAAAGCGGAGGAGAAACCCCTGATTACCACCAGATACAGCCCAAGGGGTCTCCGCCCCCATAAAAGTAATACTACAAAGGAATTGAAGGTTGGAGGGGGTGGCTGGGGTAGACAGGGAATATGCGATTATAGGAGATAAGCCAAGTGCTTGGCCTAGTTTCTAGCAGGGCAACCATCAGTGTTGGTGTTTGACGTGGTTCCAGTCATAGGCTCAGAGTCACAGGTGGGAACCCCAAGCCCTGGTTTCATTCCCACTGTCATCAGATGAAGGAAAGGAGAATTGGCTCATGAAACAAAACTCTCGGCCATCACTTGGAGGCACAGCCAGGCCTGGGACAGACTGGAGTCCTGACTCCCAAATGTGTGGACTCTCCTTGCTCCAAGCTGCCACCAGCTTGATTTAGCAGCTGAGGAACTGAGCGCCACTCCACAGCCTGTTTCTCCCTCTTGGTCTGGGGCAATGACAGTGCAGTGGCAGTGGTCAAGTAAGGTGTTTCTGGTAAAACGGTCAAAACAATTTGGTGAAGCAGAAGCTGCTCTTGAGTTTGCTGCCCTGACTCCTTTCTGCCCAGAGTCTGGCTCCAGCCCCTCTCAGCGGGGGATGGAATTTCCACTGGGAAACGTTGGGCTACCCCGAGCCCTTAATTAATCTAAATTTTACTATTCATGTGGCAGAATCTGAGCTGCCTCTAATCGCTTGGATAAAGAATGCTTTGTAGTCTGGTGTGGATGAGGATGTAGCAAGTATAATTTGGTCCATTATTTTTGGAAGATAATCTTGGCAATGGGTATCAAAAGCCTTAAAATTATACATATGTTTTGACCCAAAGATTCTAATTTTAGTTTTTGAGCAAATATTTAACTGTACCGATGTTCTTTGGAGAATGCATTCTTTATAGCATTAAAATAAACTTATAACTACAAATAGGAGATTGAGGAAATTAGTGCACATTGGGACAACATAATACTTTATTGTCATTAAAAATGAAACTGAAGGGGGTAAGATGCTTCTTGCATGAAGCTGACCTTAAATTAAAAAAAAATTTACTAAAACACTGTGATTTACCAAGGTGTTCAAAATATAGTTGTTTTTTAGCATTAAATTCTCAAACACCATCCCACCATCATTCCCACCACCATTCCCACCACCATTCCCACCATCATTCCCACCGCCATTCCCACCACCATTCCCACCATCATTCCCACCACCATTCCCACCATCATTCCCACCATTCCCACCGCCATTCCCACCATCATTCCCACCACCAATCCCACCACCAATCCCACCAACCATTTCCACCATCATTCCCACCACCATTCCCACCACCATTCCCACCGCCATTCCCACCACCATTCCCACCACCATTCCCACCACCATTCCCACCGCCATTCCCACCGCCATTCCCACCATCATTCCCACCGCCATTCCCACCACCAATCCCACCACCATTCCCACCACCATTCCCACCACCATTCCCACCGCCATTCCCACCATCATTCCCACCGCCATTCCCAACACCATTCCCACCACCATTCCCACCACCATTCCCACCACCATTCCCAATGCCATTCCCACCGCCATTCCCAACACCAATCCCACCACCATTCCCACCAACATTCCCACCACCAATCCCACCACCATTCCCACCACCAATCCCACCACCATTCCCATGGCCATTCCCACCACCATTCCCACCACCATTCCCACCACCAATCCCACCACCATTCCCACATACCATTCTCACCCACCATTCCCACTGCCATTCCCACCACCATTCCCACCACCATTCCCACCGCCATTCCTACCGCCATTCCCACCGCCATTCCCACCACTGTGTGACCTTTCTCCACCAGTGTCCCCAGTTTCCCACCCACTACTCCAACCTGCCCCTTGCAGGCACAAACAAATTTATTTCATATTATTTGTTACAACACAAAGGCAAATGGAGTTTTCAAAACTCAATTTGTGATAATTGTTATATCTCGCAATGACATTACTAAAGTCACTGTCTGAGGATCTGCTGGGATGGTTGGTGCTGGCTGAGTCTCTTGTTATTGTTTAGGCTCGCTGAGCTTGGTGGGCTTGTAAGCAACGTTCCCATCAGATGTGCTGTGATCCTGCTGGGCTAACAATACTATGAAGGGCATGCATATATTAATATGTCTTAAAAAGATGAGGCCAAAATGCCCCTAAAAAAAAAAAAAAGCAAAATGAAAATGGTTCTCTCTGTACCATGAGATCACATGTGGTTGTATCTTTCATCTGTATTTTTACTTTCAGGCTCTATAACACAAAGGAGAAATCTTATAAAAAAGGAAAAGCTTGGGCAGGGATATAGCTCAGTGATCAGGGAGTACTTGCCGGCCTTCAAAGGTTTGAGCCTCAGACCTCCAAACCCACCCACCATCCTTGGGTCCTTCCCTGTCTTGCCCTAACTCAGAAGGATCCCAGAAAACATTTAGCTGCTGGGGCGATTGGGGAGTGGGGTGGGTAAGAGAACCAACCCCAGAGTTCCTGCAGGCTTATCGGTCAGCAGCAGGAAGAGCTCATTAGCGGCCAAGTCACTGACCAGCCCAGTCTGCTCTGAGCCCAGCTGCTCATTAGCATGTGTGACAAACTCCTCTAGGCAAACAGAAGCTGTGAGAGAGAACCAAATTGTTTCCATCCCCTGAGGAGGACAGCAGGAGACTTCCCAGAAGCCACCAAGGAAGGGAGGAAGGGGAAGGGACGGTGCTTGGCCTCTGTGGGTCCAGGGCTGGCCTTCGCTACAGAAGCTCTTTAGTGTTGAGGTGAGAATAGAAGAGGGTCCCCAAGCAGGCATCCTACACCCCCTCAGTCAGGTGTGGCTTGGGGATAACCCGTCAGTTGGGTATTACAGCTGGAGCTACCTGCGGAAGACAGAAGGGTGAAGGGTGCAGAGGTAGGGGTGGGCTCAGTTTGTTTTGTTTTTTTGTTTTTGCTGGTGAGCCCCCTGGGGGAGGAGCCCTCCTGAGCCAGGGTGAGGGAAAGGCTAGTTTCCTGCTCAATAGACACTCCAGTTCCTAAAATAGCTCTGGGCATAGGGAGGGGAAACAACAGGAAAACACCTGCTATCAGCAGTTCTGAAAGAAAGCACCCATATTGGACATGTTTTCAAAAATTAAGTTATGGGCTGGAGTGATGGTACAGCAGGTAGGCGTTTGCCTTGCATGCAGCCAACCCTGGTGTGAGCTCCGGCATTCCATATGGCTCCCCAAACACTACCAGGAGTAACTCCTGAGTGCAGAGCCAGGAGTAACCCCTGAGCATCACTGGGTGTGACCCATAAAAGTAAAAATAAATTGAATTATAAGATTGAAGTGATAGTACAACAGGGCAGGGAGTTTCCCTGCTGCAGGCAGTCTGGGCTCAATCCCTGCCACCCAATATGGTTCTCTGAGCCCACCAGGAATGATCCCTAAGTAGGGAGCCAGGAATAAGCCTTAAGCACCACTGGGTGTGGTCACACACACACACACACGACACACAAAGAAAACATGTTTAAAAGAGAAAGTGTCCTGTTCAATTAACTTCAGTTACTTTGTGTCATCATCACCCTCAAGAAAAAAAAGAAGGTTTTTCCTAACCTTAGAAACCGCCTTTGTCCAGTGTCAACATCTCTCCTTCACTCAACCACTCATTTGTTTTCTGAGACAGCAGACTAGATTTTAGGGGCTCGGCCAAAGCGATACTATAGCGGGTAGGGCATTTGCCTTGCATGAAGCAGACCCAGGCTTGATCCCCAGCATCCTATATGGTCCCCCCAAGCACCACTAAGGGTGATTCCTGAGTGTAGGCAGGAGTAACCCCTGAGTGTCACCGGTGTGACCCCCCCCCAAAAAAAAAAATGTTTTGGGGGTGGGCAGAGCAGCTGGTTGTTCAGGGATTACTCCTGGCTCTGTGCTCAAGGATGTTTCTGCCATGGTCAGAGAGCCATTGAACAGGGCTGGGCCCTGCCTAAGACATGTGCTTTAACCTCTGTATTATCTCTCAGCCAGAAGTAGATTAGACTCCTTCTAGATCATTATACACATGGAATGTGTGGTATGTGTACACTTGGGTTCCTTTTTCTCCCTCAATATAAAGGTTTTAAACATTCTTTGCAGATGATATGATATGTATTGAAAACCTGAAGGCATAACTGAAAAGGCATTAGAAACAATAAATGAGAAATGCCAAGTGGCAGGTTACAGCATCTAACAGTGACCCAGAGAGCAAGAAACTTAAAAAGAATTCCAATTACCACTATCTCGCCACCCCAAACCCCACCCTCCCTCCTATAAATACTACTGCAGTGACTGACTTACACACGTGTCTGGCTGAGATGCTGGCCAGGCCCACACAGTGCAGAGTGGTGCTGGCACACTTGCCACAGTGCTCACAATTGTTTACAATCTTTTATTTATTTTATTTTTTTTTCATTTTTTAAAGTTTATTGTTTAATTTTTTTTTTTGTATTTAACATTTTATTATACCACCATGAGATATACAATTACAACGTTGTTCACGCTGGGGGTTTCGGTCACATAGTGTTCCAGCACCCCGCCCTCCACCAGTGCCCCTCAGCCACCACCCATGTCCCCAATTCCCTCCCCCTCCCACATCCCGCCTAAATGGCAGGTTCTTTATCTCCTCTCCTCTCCCTCTCTCTCCTCCTTCTCCCACACATTGTGGGTTGCACTACGTACACTTAGAAGCCATCACTTGCATTTTTTTTGTCTGTATTTAATGCTCAGTTCTATGTTAGTATCAGAACTTTAGACATTTATTCACTCATGTTCCTTTCTCTATCTAAACCAACCTCTGACTCCCACACGCTTGCGGTAATTTCCACTTTTGGTAAGATCACCTAGTATATTTGTTTACAATCTTTTAGCTGTGGGTCTCATACTTGTGTTTGCCAGGGGCTGTGCTTCCAGGCTAGGCTGCTGCTCATGTTTGTTTTTAGTAGCCGTGCTTGTCAGGGACCAGCCCTCCTTTTTTCACGGTGCTCTCACATATCTTGCCTGAGCTGCAAAAGTGAAGTGACTGTGGCATCAGACAGTGACATATGCAGAGCTGTTAGGTCTGTACTTAAATATTGGGACACTGCGGGTTTGACTCGAGACTACCTGTTTGCAAGGCAGGTACTCAATGTCACTGCTATTCATCTGGGCCCTCCAGTGGGTGTGTGTGTGCATACACATGTGTGTCTATTTACACACATATATGTATATAGTTGTTTTGAGTCGTACCCAGAGCTGCTCAGGGGTATTCCATGCCAGGGATGGAACCTAGGGCTCCTGTCTGCAAATCATGTGCTTCAGCCTTTTTGAGTTATCTTTCTAGTCCGCATCAAAGTGAAAAATAAAAAAAATGTCGTTTAGGGGGTGGAAAAGAAATAATGTTTGTATACTGTTAGTGGGAATGTAATTTGGTATCATCATTTAGGAAACAGTAGGGTGCTTCCTTGAGAATCTAAAAATAGAGTTTGCTTGTGATCCAGCAACCCCATGCTGGGTAAATTAGTCCAGGAATGTGAAACTATTAAAGCCAAAGTTACAGCCACCCCAGTGTTCATTGCAATGTTATTTCCAATAACTAAGATATAAAAACAATATTGATAGTGAGTGGATAAAGAAAATGTGGTATGTATACACAATGGGTCCACTTAGCTTCGACAAAATTTGTCATTTGCAGGGAAATGATCTTGAAGGTTCATGTGAAGAGAAAATAAGCTAAAAGGACAAGGTTAAGGGCCGGAGCAATAGCCCAGTGGGTAGGGTGCTTGCCCTTTCATGGATCTCTGGCATCCTTTATATGGTCCCCCGAGCACCGCCAGGAGTAATTCCTGAGTGCAGAGCCAGGAGTAACTCATGAGCATCGCCAGGTGTGACCCAAAAAAGCAACAAAACAAAAACCAAAAGGACAAGGTTAAGTATTGTATGATTTCACCCACATGTGAATTTAAGGAAAATAAATTGATAAACAAAATAAAAATAAGTCAGAGGACATTAGGACTACCTAATAAAGATAAAGGGATAAGGAGTGTGGGAGAAATTGTTGAGTGTTCGAATGGGTGACGGATTTAATGAGTGCTCATTTTTGGGAAAAAATCATGATTTGGAAAAAAAAGTTCATAAAGACTCATTCATGATAAAGTGTATCATAGTGTGTCCCTTGTTACTGTTGAGTAAAATTATGGTTTATTGATACCAGGCAAATTGTTAATTCATCCATTGATGCACTTTTGAGTTGTTTCCAGTTTGGGGCTGAATAAAAGAGCTCTGTGCATTTAAGAAATCCTCTTGTGGTCACATGTTTTCAGTTACCTTGAGTAAATACCTTGGAATGGAATTGCTGGATCAAAGAGTAGATGTTCCGTTTAACTTTGTAAGAAATAGCAAAATGGCTTCAAATTAGTGTCAAGTTGGTTGATGATGTTTCCATATGTTGTCTTTAAATATCTATCTATCTATCTATCTATCTATCTATCTATCTATCTATCTATCTATCTATCTATCTATCTATCTATCTATCTATCTATCTATCTATCTATCTATCTATCTATCTATCTATCTATCTATCTATCTATCTATCTATCTATATCTATCTATCTATCATCTATCTATAATCTATCTATCTGTCTGTCTGTCTGTCTATATATGTCTATATATATGTCTACGTAAATATAAAGACTTCTTTTTTTCCTATGCATTGAATCAAAATTATTTGAGAGGCACCTTAAAATCTCTAACTACAATTGTGGGTGTGTCTATTTCCCTGTTCCTTTCCTCTAGTTTTGAGTCACGGTTTTTAGAATTGATTTTTGAATGCTTGTTTTATTATAGTCCTTGATGTCACCCCTCCTTCCCTCACTCTGTAGCTGGGGTAACGTGTGCTTGGTTGTATTGCTTTTTGGGGGTTTGCACATTTTATTGGGGTGCTTGTGCACAGTCATTTGTGGTGCTTGCCAGTGGTTACTGTGATGTTTGGCCATGTGCTTCTGGGGAGCTGTACTGTGCCCCTAGTGGGATGACTGTGCATCCTGTGTGCCCACTGAACATTGGCAACGCTGGTACTTGCATGTGCCTGGCCGTGTTCTGGAG
The DNA here is from genome assembly GCA_021461705.1 of Cryptotis parvus. Taxonomy (NCBI): domain Eukaryota; kingdom Metazoa; phylum Chordata; class Mammalia; order Eulipotyphla; family Soricidae; genus Cryptotis; species Cryptotis parvus. The sequence continues at coordinate 64,544 of JAJIBD010011142.1, forward strand.
ATCACATTCTTAGTTGTGGCTCTGGGGTCTCAAACAACAGAGTCACAGGGACAGGGCTGCCTCATGTAAGCAGCATTGGGAATAGAACTCAGGGTCTCACTCTTGGCAAAGCAATTCTTTTTTTAAAATTTTATTACACCACTGTTGGAGGACAGGTTTAGCTATTCTGGGAGTTTTGTTGTTTTGCCCACTCCCAGCTTAATCTACTTAAGTCAAGGTTCATTCTAATGAGACCTCTCTTCTATGTAAACACTGCTAGAGGGTGTGGCACTTACAGAAGTCACCTTGATTGAATAACTTCTGACTTATACATCTACTAAGACTTCTATGTTTTCTAGATTGGGCACATCTCCTCTTTATACCCACTGCACCCAGCGTGGGACAGTTAGAATTTCCCAGGAGACTACCACCCTGGCTACGCTGAGACTATAGGAAGACTATAGGAAGGATCATACTAGTTTGCTCTAAGCAGGCGAGTGTGACCCTTTCAGTACATGAGAACAAGATACTCAGAATCACCCTGGTGCAGATAATAATAAGAAGGACCTTGTGGGTACCATCTAGATTACATGAAGCTCATGAAGTTAAGATGTATTACTTTATATCAGCCCTCTCTCTCTCCAGTGTTTTATATAAGAGATAATCTCCTTAGTCCTTGGCATAACCTTTGTTTATAACTGCAATAAGGTGTGACACTACACTCTGTTTAGAGTTCTTTGTTGACATGCCTCTCCTGGTTGGATTACTTTGGTGTATATAAGGGGCTGACTTGAGGCCCCTTTACCTTTGCCTTTTGGGCCTTTTAGCTTTCGGCTTTTGGCTCCTCGGCCTTGGCTTTTGGCTTTTTGCTCTTTGGCCTTTTGCTCCTTCTGGGTAGGACTCATCTCGGGTGAGATCCTCTCTCTTTGGTGGGAGACTTAGGCTCTTTTGTATGGTCTAAGTTCGGACCAGAGCTAGAGTTTGCTCATTATATTGGAGTGCTGTGGAAGAGCTTTTGTACTATTAAAAGCCTTTTTTGGAACTGCACCGGACTCATGAGTTTTCATCTGTTCTCCCGGCGTCCTCGGAGGTAGAAGAGAACCTCTGTCCTGACACTGTCGGGGACCCCGGCGGTGTTCCCGACACACCACCTTTAGACATACAATTGCACGATGCTCATGCTTGAGTTTTGGTTCTACAGTGTTCCAATACCCATCCCTCCACCCGAGCCCATCTCCCATCACCAATGTCCCCAACTCCCCACCACACCCCAACTACATGGTGGGTTCTATATATCTTTTCTCTCCTTCTCTCTATCTCTCCCTCCCACCTACCTATCCTCCACATCATAGAATGCAGTACATTAAAGGACATAACTGTTTCCACTAATTTGGTGAACCGACTTGGGGGCCTCATGGTCAGCTGAGCTAGGGGAGAGCCGAGTGCCAGTTCTGCCAGCTGCGTCTGAGGCTCTGCATGCTATGGCTAGTTGCCCCAGGGCAGCTCTTGGGCGGGGCCACTGGGCTCTGGGACAAAATGGAGAGGGGAAGGGGTGACCCCAGCTCCATCTGACGAATTCCTGGTGACTCCCACTTGTGGGAGCCACCTACCTGGGCTTGAACTCGTTTTGCTCTGTTAATCTGGTCTTGAGGTCAGCGTCCTCCTGGGCGGGCTCTGACGTGTTGCAGCATCCAGACAGCGAAAATGGCACAAAGCAATTCTTTTGCCACTGAATCATCCCTGGGCCCCTGGCTTTGTGATTTTTAAAAACTCTGTTGTTATGAGCACCTGTATTTAGGATTAGTCTAAATTCTCCCAAAGAATCTCCTCCCCCTTTTCGTGATGTGGTTCTGATGATGGCCCTCCTGTAATCACTATGCTTTCTTTTAAAAAATTCTTTATTTTTTTAAAATTTTTTTATTGGATCTCCATGAGATACACAGTTATAAAGCTGTTCATGATCGGGTTTCATCATACAATGTTCCAACACCCATACCTTGACCAGTGTATATTTCTAACCACTGGTGACCCCAGTTTCCCTCCCACTAACCCCCCTCATTATACATTCTTATAGTACATTTTCCTGAAGTCTGTTTTATGTTATATTAATGTTGAACTGTCTCAAAGAAATTAAAGATTTGAATGCCAATCCTAGAAATCAGAAAACCTGTTTGGGGTGACTGAAAATGCTGAGCATGTGCCCCTTATCCTTGAAAGGACAAGGAAGAAAACCTTAATCAGGACCTGGAACACATCAAATCTGCAGTCAAATCGGTGGGTGTCTCCAGAGATCACCCTGAATGTCTTCTCTGACCACTCCAGTGGTGTCCACCATTCTGTAAACCCCTCCCACTTCTTAAAAATTTGCTTTTCTGTTCTTGATTCCTTCAAAAACGGATTTTGTGTCTATGCAGACAGTATAGTTTTGGGGACGTGAGGTGGCCCTGTCTTTTCAGGTTGCCAGTCAGTGAGTGAACTTACTTTCCCCCATCAATTCTTGATTCTTGAATGTTAGCCTTAGAGCGTGATCACCGAAATTTGTGTTCTATAGCAATATAGCCTTGCTAGACAACTCATGCTGTTTGCGTGTTGTATCTTTGGCCAAGTTTTTATTCCCAAACTGCTTTGTCTTCCTAATTAATGTTTATTATCTTATAAATAGCATGAGAATTTGAGTATTTTCACCCATTTGGATAATTTCTGCATTTACTTTTAAAAATGATTTTTGATATGGTTGTGTTTAAATCTATTATTTTGGTACTTGTTTTTCATTTGTTTCCCCTAACCTTCCTTGTCTGATTCTTTTGACTGAATCCAGAGTTTCTTAATCTTTTTCCAACCTTGACCCCCCCACCTTGTTTTTCTTCCTGTGCTCCTCACCCATCCTATCCTACTTTTTGGTGTATGAGCCCAATGACCTGGTTCCCCACTTATGTGGTTTTTCATTTGTGCCTCCCCTTGCGATATTCTGGTGCCCCACAGGAGGAACATTGATTAAATATATTTTGAGAAATACTGGATTAATCAAATGTATTTTGACATTCCGTTTTATTTTCTCCATTTCTTAGTTATACATTTAAAATATTTTAAGTGGTTTTTGTATTTGTCCTTAATTTACCAGATTCTATTTAGAGTCCATTTGACCTCTTCAGACATCATACATCACACTTCATGCAGACACTTCCTGACTTCCCACTTGACAAGTGCAGCACCTCCCAACAGTCTAGTTCTATTTGATCACCCCATTAATAACAGCCCTCACTTCATAGAAGAAACGTGATTGAGATATATGGTCTGGTCTCAACAAGCTTAGCATAGAAGGGAAAATGGATGAGTAAAGGAAGAATATTTCAGAACGGGTAAAGGAGGAGAGAGAGACAGAGAGGGAGAGAGAGAGAAAGTGACCTCAAGGAAGGACTTTCCTAGTCTGATTAAATAGGTTGGGAACCCAAGAAGGCTTCCCAATAGAGGAGGTACTAGGAATGGAGCTCACAAAATAAGTACGACTTACCAGGCACAGAGCACAGAGAAACACTGGGGGGGTGTAATGGGGAAGGAGGGGTTGTTAGGGAGATAGAATGGGGCCAAGATGTCTGACTTGTATGAGGTCAGTCCTCGTTCATTCTTCAGGAATGAACATATGGTTCCCTGAGCCCATCAGGAGTGATCTCTGAGCACAGAACCAAGAGTAAGCCTTGATCAGAGATGGGTGTGGCCCAAGACCAAAAGAGAGAAAGAGTAGAGAGCACAAGCAGTTCTGCCATGGCACGAGCAGTGGGGTTAGTGAAAGGCATTGTCTCTGGCCCAAAGAGGCTCATGTTCTGCCAAGGCTCCAGCTCCAGTGTGGGGAGGAACAAGAAGCCACTGAACAGGGAGGCTTAATTCAATCAGATTTGCTCTCGGTAATGGAAGCTGGACTGGGAAAAGGCATGGAAGGAGGATGGAGACAGGAGTTTATAGGAGAATTTGTTCTTCTGATTAACAATGGCTTCTCTAAAGTGCATGGAGAGAAAGGCTGCAGACAGGTTCTATTTGGGAGCTGCATCGAACATAAGAATCAGCAGGTGGAGTGCATGGCTGGGAGGGGCTCACATTCGCCAAGGTGAAGGCTGACTATGGTCAATGTCAAGATGAAGGGGAAGGAGAAGAGCTCAGGAGGGGCCCTTTTGAGTGTGGGATATCTTTGGGGAGTTCACCTGGTTATGTCTAAGACACACCTGCATAGACAGTCTTGCCTGGGACAGAAGAGAAGGAAAGTGGGAATCATCAGTGAATGGTGGTGGGGAGGTGTGTGGCCACTGTGCTCATGGTGGAAACAGACAGACTGAGTGCATAGTCACAGTAAGAAACAAGAAGGGATGCTGGTCAGGGAAGCCCTCCAAGATGAGGAGAGTTTGCAGAGGGAACATTGCTGGTCTTAGTCAATCTTCCTCTCAGCTTTTTTTTTTAATTTTATTTTTATTATTTTCCACCCAAATATTATTACACCATTTTAGACATACAATTGAAAGATGCTCATGTAGAGTTTTGGTTCTACAGTGTTCCAACATGCATCCCTCCACCCAAACCCATCTCCCATCACCAATGTCCCCACCTCCCTCCCCCTCCCGCACCTCAACTACTTGGCAGATTCTGTATGTCATTTCTTTTCTCTTTATATCTCCTTCCCACCAAACTTTCCTGCTCTTCGTGGAATGCAGTTGAATTAAAAGACATTACTGTTTTACTATTTTAGTGGACCACGCTGGCCGCTTGGGCTCGAACTGGTTTTGCTCTGTTAATCTGGTCGTGAGGCAGTTTCCCAGCATCCGGACAGCGAAAATGGTGGCTAGTGTGATGGGCGAGTTTCATCCGGCTGCTTCCGGGACCCCACAGAGGAGATGGGCCAACCTCCAAAACCCATCTGCCCTCCTTAGGATCCCATCGTCAGCTGGGCTCGTGCGAGCCGAAGTTCCAGCCTCCCCAGCTGCTTGTGAAACTCTGCATGTTGGCCCCGGGCAGCTCCTGGGCGGGGCCACCAGGCTCGACAAAATGGAGGGGGAAAGAGGCGACCCCCGAGTCCATCTGACGAATTCCCAGTGATTCCCGCTTCTGGGAGCTGCCTACCTGGGCTCGAACTGGTTTTGCTCTGTTGTATTATCACTTCTAAGTGCTCAGTTCTATAAGGAAAATAGTCCTGCCTCCTTGAGAATTTGAGAAGAACCAAGTGCTTATCTGTGTTAAAGTTCCCGACTCGAAGACAGTCAGCCAAGTTTTGGCGCGTGAAATTGGCTGCTGCTGTGGGAGATAATTCATAACCATTTTGCATCTTATAAAGCTGCACGTTTTTCTGAATATATTCTGCAAACTGTACAGTGTCTCCAGCCTCACGAACACAAAGAAGCAAAATTTTCTCACTCATCTTAAACATCTTGTCATGATCGTCCTTCATCTGGACGATATTGCTCGTGACCACCCGGTCGGAGGCAACAAGCACGAAGTCGAGGCCCTGGATGCCGATGAGGTATTCCATGGTGGCGCGACGCCCGGAGCCTGCAAGTTTGGGAGAGAGCGAGACTCGCCGGCTTCTCGGCCGCACCGGTGAGACAGCACGGCGCAGCCCTCTCAGCTTTTTGAGGAACCCAAGAACACATCTCCTGTTAGCTGAGCACGTGGGGGTTTTCTTCCAAGTCACGTGCCAGTATCTGATTCTCAGAATCAGGGGCTGGGTCCTATGACCCAGCCCAAATGCATCACGGCCAGCTATGGTGCAGACAAGGAGCATGAGCCCTATCCTGTCATCTTCCTCTCCCCACTGTCCCAGAGGGGCACCCATTGCTTCTACCAGGGGGTCTGAAACACCCTATTCTTAGCACCTGCTGTGTCCTTAGCGTGGCATAGTTCACGCCTTCTCATGATTCATCCTTCAAATATCAGTGGGGAAGTGAGAGGGACCTATTCACTCTACTGGCAAAAGATAACAAAAATGAAACACCCAAAGTCTCAGAATTTTGAACTGTGATTGTGACAAGAATTCTTTGCTGCGTCTACTCTCTCCCCCTCATCCCTTCCATCTGATATTCTTTCCTCTTCCTTCAAACAGAAAGTCATCCTCGGTGGGAGACTTGAGGCAGACCTACCTGGTTTTGGGTTTCTGACATCTTACCAATACTGTGTGAGACTGTGAGTTAGACCCCTGGCACCACCGTACTCCTGAGTGCAATCCTGGTATCATTGTCCTTGGGTAGCTCCAGCCCAACAATGAAGCATGTAATATCCAGTGCCCTGCAACCACCTGTGTACCAGCACCTCAACTAGAAGCATGTGGACTCTGGCAAACATGTCTATATATCAACCAAGTGTAAGACCCTGTCATCAACAACAAAGGGGAGGGGTGGGGTGAGACAGAAAAGTAAGTTTACGAACAGTAATAGTATCTGAGGGACCAAAAAGATAGTCCAGCAGGTAAAGCACTTGCTTGCATGTGATTGACTTAGGTTCAATCCCTGGCAACACATATGATCCCCTGAACTTCAGCAGGAATGATCTCTGAGCACAAAGCCAGGAGTAAGCCACAAGTATTGTCAGGTATGGCTCAGAAACCAATAACAAGCAACCAAACAAAATCGAAAAGGGGATAGCCAGGGAGCTTGCTCAAAAGGCTGGAGCTCATGTTTGCATACTAGAACTCTGGACCCCATCCCGACCCTGTGTGGTACCTTGAGCATCACCAGAACTGAGCCTAAGCATTAAGTTGGGGGTAGTTCCTGAGCATTATCAGGTGTGGCATTAAAATCATTTTTTAATTAATATTTTATTATACCACAGTGAGATATACAATTACAAAGATGTTCATGTTTGGGTTTCGGTCCTACAGTGTTCCACCAGTGCCCATTTCCCACCACCAATGTCCCCAATTCCCTCCCCTTCCCTAGCCTGCCTCTATGACAGGTTCTTTATCCCTTCTCTCTCTCTCTCTCTCTCTCTCTCTCTCTCTTCTCTTCCTTCTCTTACACATTGTGGATTACAATGCATACATTTAGGGGTTATCATGTGTATCTTTTTGCCTATATTCAATGCTCAGTTCTAGGCTGGTATTATCATTTTCGACTATTATTAGCACACTGTTCCCTTCTTCGTCTCACCTAACCTCTGACTCCCACACATTTGTGGTAGATTCCACCTATTGACAAGACCTCCTGACCCATGTTTTGTCTGACCTTGGATATTGGTATCATAAAATAAAATATATATACATATTTCGTGTAAATAAATGCAGTAATTCTATATCTGTCTTTTCCCTTCTGGCTAATTTTACTCAACATGATCCTTTCCATGTCCATCCATTTACAGGCAAATTTCTTTTTTTCTTTTTTTTTTTTTTTTTTTGCTTTTTGGGTTACACTCGGCAATGCTCAGGGGTTACTCCTGGCTCTGCACTCAGGAATTACTCCTGGCGGTGCTCGCGGGATCATATGGGATGCCGGGGATCAAACCCAGACCGGCACAGGCCGGCCGCATGCAAGGCAAACGCCCTACCCACTGGGCTATCGCTCTGGCCCCTATAGGCAAACTTCATAACTTCATTTTTCCTAACAGCTGCATAGTATTCCATTGTGTGGATATACCAAAGTTTCTTTATCCAGTCATCAGTTCTCGGGCACTCTGGTTGTTTCCAGATTCTGGCTATTGTGAATAGTGCTGTTATGAAAATAAAAGTGCAGATGGTGTTTCTGTTGTGTGTTTTTGACTTCCCAGGGTATATTCCCAGGAGTGGTATGGCTGGGTCAAATGGGAGCTCAATTTCTAGTCTTTGGAGGAATGTTCATATTGTTTTCCAAAAAGGCTGTACCAGTCACCCCCACCAACAATGGATGAGAGTTCCTTTTCTCCCTGCATCTACTCCAGTATTTGTTGTCCTTGCTCTTTTGGATATGTGCCAGTCTCTGTGATGGTATCTCATTGTTGTTTTGATTTGAATCTCTCTGATGATTAGTGATGATGAACATTTTTTCATATGTATTTTGGCCATTCGAATTTGTCAACTCTTCCTTGTCAAAGTTTCTGTTCATTTTTCTTCTCTCCATTTTTTTGATGGGGTTGGCTGTTTTCTTCTTGTAAAATTCTACCAGTGCCTGATATATCCTGGATGTTAACCCCTTATTAGATGGGTATTGGGTGAATATTCTTTTCCATTCTGTGGACTATCTTTGTATCTTGGTCACTGTTTCTTTTGAGATGAAAATTTTTAGTTTCATGTTGTCCCATTTGTTTATCTTTGCTTCTAGTTGCTTTGTTAGTGGTGTTTCATCTTTGAGGATGGCTTTAGCTTTAATGTCATGGAGAGTTTTTCCTATATTTTCTTCAATGTACTTTATGGATTCAGGTCTGATATCGAGATCTTTAATCCATAGAATAATTTTTTAGAGGATAATATTTCAGGAGAGAATGAACTTAAAAGCCACAAGTTGAATGTTCTGGAGAGGAGGTGGGAGGTATGGAGTGAGTCAGTCTTTCCCCCACAAAGTCGTGAGGAAAGGGCTTTGTTATGAGACTGTGGGACTGTTAGGTGCCCACTGTAGGGTGGCACAGAAGGGCAGGGGGAGACTTTCTGCCTCACAGGCCATAGCAGGGTCCTCCTGCAATGATCTGAGTGGCTCCATGAAGACTGAAGCGCTTGGCCTTTTGGCTCTTCACATCCACTCAGGCTCAGGAAGGACTGGGGACCCGTGTTTCTGGTTCGGATGCACCAAGTTCTGATGTGTTGCACGCGATGAGTCTGTTTCAGGGCTCCAGGGTGAGCTGAGCTGGGAAGCGCTGTCTGTGCCCCCTTCTGCCTCCACCCCCAGTCCAAGCTGCCTCTGGCATAATGCTCAGACCCTCTTAGGTGCCCCGTGGAAAAGACTAGGGTGAGTCTTTCTCATCTGCAACATAGAAGCCAAGTTGAACTTGAAAACCTTACTGTCTTCTTGCCTACCGGACTCTTGGACAAATTTGGAGCTGGTATTTAAGCACAAGAAATGGGCTGCCCTGGGCTCTGAACCCCTGGCTACTGTCTCCAAAGCCTGGCTGGCCTCCCGGAAACATCTCTGGACCAATACCTGTGGAGTGTTGGGGAGTGCGTGGCCGTGCTGGTGTCCCAGACTCTGTCTCCAGTTTCCATTCTTGCCCTTCCAAGGTTCATGAGAAGAGTATTCTTGGCAGAGGTAAGGCCTGATTAGAGACAGATATTTCACCATCCCTCCTCTGCTCTGATCAGCATCTGCCTGTAAATCACTGGGAGAAGGAGATCATTTTTGCTGTTTTTGTTTTTGGTGGTGCTCGAAGATTACTCCTGGCTCTGTGCTCAGGGGATCACTGCTGGCCTTTACTGCTTGGGGAGCCCTTTTTGGGTGCCGGGGATTGAACCCAAGGTCTGCTGCATGCAAGGCCTTAGCCCCTGTCCTATTTCACCAGACTGAAATGCACAATTTTACTTTCATATTCTTTGATTTTCAACTTTTTGTTTTGTTTTGTTTAGGGGTTCACATTCAGCAATGTTTGGGGGTCCAGTAGTAAACTGGAATGCCCGTTGCTCAATTCCCACCTCACCCTTCTCTGCCCTCTTGGTGACACCTAAGCTGGGGCTGGAATTGTGCCCACCAGGGGAGCTGGCAGGAAGCAGGCGTTTGCCCTCCAGAGAATCTCTCAAGCAACCCGGAGTCATTGTAGTAAGTTAGTTTCATCTTGTAGGCTGAGCTGAATGGGTTTGTAGGTTTTCAGCCTTTGTAAAGTCAAGCCTTGTGTGCCTTCTGGAGATTGAAGTCTGCTGCCTCTTTCCTCAGAGGTGTGAGTTTTGGTCTCTATTGGCCTCCAAGCATTTACGTGATTTTTGGAGGGGTTACACCTGGTGCGTGGGCTGCTTTGCCCTCTGGGTTCAGGGTTGTGCCTGGTGGTGGTCCAGGGACCATGTGGTGCCAGGGATCAAACCTAGATCTCCTGCAGGCATAGGATGGCTCCAGCCCTTTGAGCCACCTCCTGAGCTCCAGGTTTCTGTGTTTAAATCATCCTCTTTGGTCCCTGGCTGTAGAGTGGAAGCTGCTTCCTGCAATTGCAAACGCCCCACTAGCCTTGGGCTTAGCTTCTTAAAATGGGTTGCAGGCTCACATACAGTGGTGAATTTGGGGGTTGCAAAAAAAATTATGATTCATTATCAGTAAACGTTTAAATTGATACCTATTTTATATATTCAAGGAGTGCATGAAAATTCCTCCAATGAAAAGGCATTGAAAATAGGAGAAGTTTGGGGCTGGAGTGATAGCACAGAGAGTAGGGCATTTGCCTTGCACCCGACTGACTCGGGTTCGATCCCCAGCATCCCATATGGTCCCCCGGAGCACCACCAGGAGTAATTTCTGAGTGGAGAGCAAGGAGTAACCCCTGAGCTTGCCAGGTGCAACCCAAAAAACAAGCAAAAGAAAGTAGGAGTAGTTTAAGAAACCACATTCTGGAATTCTCTTTTCATCTTTTAGTCACACAACACTATTTTTTTAATTTGATGTTTCCTTTCTCTCCCTTTGGTGGAGGTTGTGATGACAGACGTTGCTGTGCTCACTCACGTTGGTTTTAGTGCTTGTTGAAGGTTGCACACTTTTAGCTGCTGTCTGCACTTTGTTAAGGAGAGAGTCAGAGATGGCATGCTTTGTTGTGACGCCAAAGATCCAAGTGCTCTAGAATCACACTTAGTACATGTGTGTGTGTGTGTGTGTTGTGTGTACAGGGATACAAGTCAGGCAAGTGATTTTGCTATTGAGCTGTCCCAGGCCCTGAGTTGATTATTCTTTATATTAAATTCTATATAATGAAATTACATATATATGTATGAGACACACATTGGGCAGAGCTGCTACTTGCTCTCCCTGTGCCCAGCTGATCACGAGGTGCCTGGGAGGGACTGTGGGTTCTATCCTGGCCCGCCACTCCAACAGAGTCTCGCAAGAAGCTAGAGGAACCCCCACACCATGAGGGCTGCCAATTTGTACATCCGGACTCCCCACTCGTCAGAGCTCCACTTAGCAGAAGAGCTGATCATTAGCCCTGGCTCACAAGCAAAGTGGCCCCGCGAGTTCAAAAATAAATGCTCAAATTTTGAGATGACAAGAGTATTCTACCCACAAGGCAGAGCCTGGCAAGCTGCCCGTGTCGTATTTGATATGTCAAATACCAGTAACAATTATAGACCTCATTCCCAAGACTTGATGGAATGGTTTGAGGCTCTTTATGTTCCTGGAATGGGCAGATACCCTGGGGTTATCTTGCTCATGATAGGACGTATTGAGATGTTACTGGTGCCCTCTCAAGCAAATCGATGATCTACGGGAAAGACAGTGATACAGTGATATATATGATATATATATATATACATACACACACACACACATATTATAACACACACACATATAAATATAGATGTATATATATACACATATATAAATATATATGTGTATATATATATATAAATTCTTTACATTTTAAGTTCATTAAAATAAATGAGGTGGTTTCCGTTGCCTGAACAAACCCCTGACTGATACAAAACAAACAAAATGAAACATATTTCCAGGACCTCAGAAACAGTACAGCAGGTAAAGCCAGGGCCTGAGAGATAGTACAGCGGTAAAGACATGGCCTGAGAGACAGTACAGCAGGTAAAACCAGGGCCTGAGAGATAGGACACCAGGTAATGCCAGGGCCTGAGTGATAGTACAGCAGGTAAAGCCAGGGCCCAAGAGACAGTACAGCAGGTAAAGCCAGGGCCTGAGAGAAAGTACAGCAGGGTAAAGCCACGGCCTGAGGGATAGTACAGCAGGTAAAGCCACGGCCTGAGGGATAGTACAGCAGGTAAAGCCAGGGCCTGAGGGATAGTACAGCAGGTAAAGCCAGGGCCTCAGAGATAGTACAGCAAGTAAAGCCAGGGCCTCAGAGATAGTACAGCAGGTAAAGCCAGGGCCTCAGAGATAGTACAGCAGGTAAAGCCAGGGCCTGAGTGATAGTACAGCAGGTAAAGCCAGGGCCTCAGAGATAGTACAGCAGGTAGCCAGTGCCTGAGAGACAGTACAGCAGGTAAAGCCAGGACCTAAGAGATAGTACAGCAGGTAGCCAGGGCCTGAGAGATAGTACAGCAGGTAGTCAGGACCTGAGACATAGTATAGCAGATGAAGTTTGTCTTGCAAGTATCTTGTCCACGTTTGATCCCCAGCACCACAAGGTGCTATCAGCTACACCAGGAGTGATTCTTGAGAGCAGAGCCAGACTTAAGCCTTGAGCACAGCCAGGTGTGACCCTTCCCAAACCAAAAACTCCTGTTTTTTTTCATTCCTGGGAAAGCCTGTTATGGGGTTTGAGTGGCAGGAGTTTCTGCCACCTGATGCTTTCCTATGGTTTCTAATATCATGTAAACGCAGCCTCAAGAAGCACAAAAACACAACAAAAAGTCTGAAGAATCCACAGAACTTTGTTCTAGGGCTGTAGTGTCCAGGTGGAAGGACAACTCTGTCCTCTAGGGCTGTTGTGGGAAGGCTATGCAGGTAGATTTCTAAGCAGACCGAGTATCCAGAAGCCACAAATTGAGGTCAGTGGTTCTAGGGGCCACTTGGTGGTCTGTGAGGTTTCCTCTAGGAGCAAGAAACTTCTTTTATTGTTATTTTGTTTTTTGGTCCACTTCTCTCTCGTCAGAACTCCACCCAGCAGACGAGGCCTATCACAGCCCGGCTCATCGACACCCACCCCTGTAGCAGTCTTTTTAAAATCCGGCCCAGGTATGCTGATCCAGAGTCTCACAGACATGGGACAGAGCTGCTCCTGGCTCTCCCTGTGCCTAGCCGCTCATGGGGCACCCCGGGAAGGATGGGGGAGTTCTAGCCCTGGCCCACCACCCCAGCAGAGCCTTGCAACAAGCCAGATGACCCCCCCACTCCATGAGGGCCGCCATTTTCCACATCTGGACTTCCCTCTCGTCATGAACTCCATCCAGCAGAGCAGGCCTATCACAGCCCAGTTTGCGCGGCCGCTTGTGGCTGCGCAGTTCATCAATAAATGCCGGGTTTAGAGATGACTAAAAATAATATGCCACCCACACGGCAGAGCCTGGCAAGCTACCGTGTCATATTTTTTTTGCTTTTTGGATCCACACCGGCAATGCTCAGGGTTACTCCCTGGCTCTGCACTCAGGAATTACCCCTGGCAGTGCTTGGGGACCATATGGGACGCCGGGGATCGGAACCCAGGCCAGCACAGGCCGGCCACGGCAAGGCAACGCCCTACCCGCGGGCTCGCCCGCCCCCGTGTCATATTTGATATGCCAAATACCAGTAACGATTATAGACCTCATTCCCATGACCTCATGGAATGGTTTGAGGCTCTTTATGTTCCTGGAGCAAGCAGATGCCCTTGGGCTCTACTAGCATGAGACAGGACATATGGAGATGTTACTGGTGCCCGCTTGAGCAAATCGATGATGAATGGGAAGACAGTGATACAGTGATAGCAGTGCTCAGAAGTTACTCTTGTCTCTGTGCTCTGGGAGTCTTATGTTGTGGTGCCTGGGACCAAACCAGGGCAAGTGACTTAATCCTTAATTTTTAATCCTTGTTCTATCTTTCTGGGCCAGAAAGTGCCTTTTTAAAATCTACATTGAGGAAGAACAATAATTCATCCCTTCATGGCCTAGAAACAGGCTGACCTGTTAATCTCTTTTTCTTTTTTATTTTTTAGAGGGACATTTTTAGCTTATATTTGGCAGTGCTCAGGGACTCTTCCAACTTTGTGCTCAAGAGTGACACCAGGTGGTGCTTATGGGGGTCATATCTGGTCCTGGGGATTGAACCAAGGTCAGTTGCATGGAAGGCAAGTGCCTTACGTACTATTCCTTTAGGCCCTACCCTACTGATATTTTTGTTGTTTTTGTTGTTGTTTGGGGGCCACACCCAGTGATGTCCAGGGCTTACCCTTGGCTCTGTACTCAGGAATTACTCCTGGTAGTGCTTGGAGGGACTATGTGGGATGCCGGGATTGAACCTGAGTCAGCTGCACAAAGCAAGTTCCTGGCCTGTAGTATCTCTCCAGCTTCCCTGTTGGGCTCTTTTGAACTTATCATTGAGACTAGATTTTGGAAGATCCTATGTTGAACCGACCTTTGGTCATGTCGCTTTGTAATTATACACAGAGCAGGAAAGACAGTAACTGTAATTCTACTCTGTGCAAGTCAACTTAATCCTTGCCAGTTCAGGTATCAAACACCCTGCAAATTTGGTGACCCAATGTCTCCTAGAGGGATTAGCTCACATTAAGTTCAGGCACTGGGAAAGAAGGTTAGAGCCAGGAATTGTTTTTCATGCTAGTGTTGTAAATTTAGGTAATGACTTCAAAGTGGTGCCAAGTTAATGGTTACCAAAATCAGAACACCTTGATTTTCTTTTCCAGGGCAGAGGGACACCAGCAATGACGGCAACATTCTGTGGAGGTGACTCAAAGATGGGTTCTCAGCAAATTCTCCCACCTAAGTTACTGAGCAAAGTTTTCCAAGCATATTTGGTCTATTACCTCCTCTTCAGAAAAAAAAATTTACTTGGTATTTCCTGGAAATCTACCTTAAGTGAGCTAATATAAGGATGGCAGTGATAAATTTGCCTTCTTTTATGGATTAATAGCTCTCTACCACCATGATACAACACAATAAGGAAAGATGTTATAAACAAGAAACCTTGAGGCTTGAAATTGTAAAATTATCTGTAAAATCAACCATAGTGGACTGGAGAGACAGTGCAGGAGGTAAGAGATTGTCTTGCATCAGTTGTTTGGCCACAATCCTGGTTCCATCCCTGGTACCACAAGTGGTTCCCTGAGTACCACCAGGAATCACTCCTGAAACTGAGACAGGAATAGTCCCTTAGTACTGTCTGTTTGTAGCCTAATACCACCCACCACCCAAGACAAAAAATGATGAACCATGGTAACATTCTTATTATACACAGAAAATTAAGATAACCCAGGGTAATACTAAGGTAAAAATTGTACACATCATTAAAAAAACCAGACCAATGAGAAGGATGAGCCTGGTATATTGTATATCAACTTATTAAAGTTTGACTTTATTTTTGTCAGCGAAATTCTTGAATCACCAATTAATTGTTTGTAACTGATTTCTTTTTTAGTCAACAGAATTATGATCAGACTGAATCCATGTTCCACTAAATATGATGAAGCAAATGGAATAAAAAACATATACTATAAATCACATTCCAGGTAAAAGCATAGGTATCAGGTTTTGAAACCAAACTGTAGGATTCTGTACTTGAATTTAAATTTTTTCTTTGTTGTTACTTCAATTGGGTCTTATTTCAGTTTTGAAGAGTTTTTACATATTTGTACTCAGAAAAGAATCTAAAACTCAAATGCATATGTTCGTTTTAAGAATATGTTCAAATTGTTGATGAAGTCAAGTGCAGAACCTCCAGGGCTGCCAGTGGGTAAACAAGTCTTCATCATGTTTTTCTCCTGTTGATAAATGTGAAAACTGAATCTTCCCTCATTCTAAAATTTTCTTTTGCAGAGGTTTTGCCACAAATGTGGAGATAACAGTTTTTATCTTGATTGAACTCAAAATCTTACCTTGCAGTTGAAGATAAATAAAATTAAATTTATTAAACCAATCTTCCATGAAAAAATAAACAAGATCGACAAACCACTGGCAAGACTTGTAAGGACAGGGAAAGAAAGAACCTAAATAAACAGAATCAGAAACGAAAATGGGAACATCACAACAGAAACCACAGAAATTCAAAAGATCATCAGACATTATTTTTAGAGTCTGTATGCCATGAAACATGAGAACCTAAAAGAAATGGATAAATTCTTGAAGTCCTATAACATCCGACAGCTGAAACAAGAAAACCTGCAATACCTGAATAAGCCTATCACCATTGAGGAAATTGAAACAGAAATTAAAAGTCTCCCAAAACAAAAAAAAAAACCCATGTCCAGATGGATTCACTAGTGAATTCTTCCAAACTTTTAAGGCGGATCTATTGCCAGTCCTTTTCAAGCTCTTCCAGGAAATAGAAGAAATAGAAATACTCCCAAACAACATCTACGAGGCACATATCACCCTGATACCCAAAGCAGGGAGAGACAAGACAGAGAAAAAAATTACAGACCAATCTCTCTCATAAACACAGATGCTAAGATCTTCAACAAAATACTAGCAAACAGAATCCAAAGACTCATCCAAAAGATATACCTCATGACCAAGTAGGATTCATTCCAGCAATGCAAGGATGGTTCTACATTCACAAGTCAATCAACATAATACATCATATAAATAAGAGAAAAAATAAAAATAAAAATCATATGGTCATATCAATAGATGCAGAGAAGACCTGCAATACCTGAATAAGCCTATCACCATTGAGGAAATTGAAACAGAAATTAAAAGTCTCCCCAAACACAAAAGCCCAGGTCCAGATGGATTCACTAGTTTAACAAGATCCAACACCCATTCATGATTAAAATCCTCCAAAAAATGGGAATTGAAGGAACCTTCTCAATATATTCAAAGCCATCTACAAAAAGCCTACAGTGAATATCATTCTCAATGGGGAAAACTTGAAAGCCTTCCCCTTAATATCAGGGACAAGACAAGGTTGCCCACTCTCACATCTTTTATTCAATATAGTATTGGAAGTACTTGCCATAGCAATCAGAGAAGAAAAGGACATTAAGGGCATCCATATAGGAAAGGAAGAAGCCAAACTATCACTATTTGCCGATGACATGATATTATATTTAGAGAACACTAAACTCTCCTAGAAACAATAGATACTTATAATAGAGTGGCAGAAAATCAATACCCAAAAGTCAGTGGCTTTCCTATATACAAATAACAAAAGAGAAGTAAGGGATATTAAGAAAACAATTCTATTCACATTTGTGCCATAGAAAATCAAATACCGAGGAATCAGCTTATTCAAGTGTGTAAAGGACCTGTACAAAGAAAACTACAAGACACT